>JABAJX010000013.1:0-87519 GCA_018221735.1 Termitomyces sp. K1Aa
GATCTTTGACTGTTATCTGACAGTCTAGCCTTCGGCCGCATATCTACGACACCGTTCCACGCGCTCGGCAAAGCACGTACGCTATTAGCGCTACTCGACGACCAACAGCGAAAAAATCTCTTATCTTCCTCAGCCTTTCCTGCCTTTTCGGACCAGAAGCGGGACCCGTGCTTGGATGTTATTCATGTCACGAGCCACCTCAACAACAACGATCGAAGTCAGTCTTAGTGATGTCACATCTGACAAGTAACATCATGATGCATGATGATTGGAACGCTATTTGGAAGCGCTATTTGAAAGTCGAGGCTTTCTGGCTTTGAACATCTTTCCTCCACCTCCACCATGCGGAAGACATCCTATGTCTTGACCTTCTTTGCAGTGGTCATTACGTTCCTTCTAGTGAGCCATCAGCCCCTTTATTGGCGGACTACTCTCAAGCGGTTTGTAGAACGTCTTTTCTCTCACTCGTCCAGACTGGTCAGTCTGGCTCATTTTCAATCTTTGCGCTCCCTGGTGACAAAATAGTGTCAGGCTTGTCGTCCAGACACACAGCGAGATCCTTCACACGAAATTCACCATTACCTACGGTCTTTCTGAACGCTGCGAGCGACAAGTCACTCGCATTCCGGGGAATGATCATTCAAGGTTCGAATACAGTGACTACCAATGCAGAAGCTTTCCCAAGAAGGTTACCGATGGTTGCGAAGAAGAAAATGCCCAGTTTTGTGCAGGATGGATGAGCGCACGATACTTTGTGGTGCTTGCAGCTTGGTGTGCTGCGGCATCACTCTGCGCAATCGTGTTCGGTGTTAGCACACATTGCCGCAGAAGGAGGATCTGGAGATCAGCTGCAGGGCTTATACTTCTGCAAGGTATATATCTATCTACGTGTGTGTGTGCTTGGCTTCTGACTCTTTCCCCGATTCCAGCAACATTCCAGATCGCTGCTTTCGGGGTGATCACATATCTGTATAGCGAATCGAGGTTCCCATCATTCGAGAGTGCACGTTTAGGTAAGTCCTGGTCAAGAAAACATGTTGCCAAACTAAATCTCCTCCCAGGTCCTGCATATATTTTCAACGCTGTTTCTTGGGTCTTTGGCATATTCAACGGCATCGCCGTCATAACAACTGGAATCTTTGCAGACCAGGGTCATAAGTGGGCCGCTGGAAACAGAGCTTACCTACCCATTCCGAGTGCATAGAGATCAAGATCTTTCCTTTTAACCAGACTCGCCTTCGTTTCTTTATTGATCCTCTTGCAGGCGAAGTTCCTTGTATCCATTCGTTCCCGTGGATGTATTATTATACACATGATCTAGCACGTTTTTCTTATCGCACGCTTTCCATTTACGCCCCAACCCTGTTCCACTTATATGTAGTGCCGATGATAGCCCAATGAGATACTCAAGTACCCTGAGATAATACACGACGATATTGGGCCTGTTGGTACCAATGATAGATGCAATACTCAAGAACAGTATCTCAATGTTCAATCCTACATCCATTGACTTGAAATGAGCTGATTGATCATCCACAAACACAGTAATGATATCTCGGTATACATACAATTGAGAGAAGTAATAACGGCCCACGGACTAATTATCCATGTGAGTAGTAAGTACGCAAGAAGAAAAATTTACTGTGAACAGGGTCGTCATGACTTTTTCAAATGACAAGCCGCTTGGATAAAGTGCTGGTGAAAAGTTTAATGAAGAGTGAATATCAAAAAACGCCGGGCCAGCCGTCATTCCAGAGCCATGAGATCCGTTCGTAGTGTCACAAGACAGCGCCTGCGACGTTTAGATTCACAAAAAGCCTACGGGTGTTCCAAAGGGGCTTGAACTGCGCTCGGGTGAAGCGGATGGGGCATCTAGTGTCAGACTGGATGTTAGAAGAGTGCAAAAGCCGGCAATGACGATGAGGGGAGAACATAGATGACGCCGACAGGGCCGGCATGTCCATGTGAATATTCCCAGCAATGAGCTTCATTGTCGTCACAAGTTTACTGTTTTAGCAACCACATAATACACTCGAACATTTCCTCAGCGCTTTATCATGATAAGAACTTGAAATAATTATTACTTGAGCCTCAGAGTATAGGATTTGGCAATGAAAGGACCGAGAAAGGGAGCCTAGTACCGGTTGGCACCATTGAGGATTACTGGCAGGTTCGTCCGCGTGGCTAGTGAAGAACTAGATTTATACATCGGCGCAACGACTTTCGGTGAAGAGGTTCCATTTTTTGAGGTAAGTTATATATGTATGATAAGTGTATTCGTCGATAGCAGTCTGTGCGCAGATACTGTAACGTCTTCAGCACTGTCAAGGGATGGAAAAATGTCACGGTTAGTGAAGAGGAAGTCCTGGTGTACCATGGCTGGATGAAGAATACCAGTGTCAACCAGACTTGGACCAGACGGCCTTGGGGATACATGATTCGTCGAATGCATTGCTTCAGTGGTAGCTCAGTGATCATGCGCGTTTTAGAGAAAATCAAAAGTTCAATCAACAGAGACTTGTCAGTCGACTCAGGACTTGAAGGGAAGAGCGAGTTCGTCATGTGGGCCAACGGAACGAGTCATGTGACCAACATATGTCACACATTTCTTATCTGGGTTTGAATCTATTCTGATTTAGAGTTTGATTTGTGTGGATTCCTAATCTGGAAAATGGATTCCAACCAGATTTCTGCCTGATTCAACCTGATTCCAATCTGATTTACCAGATTAGACTGGATTGAAATCCAGATATCTCGATTCCCAATCTACAAATATGATTTATTAAATTCCATGGATTTTTTTGGATTCTCACGGACATAGAAATCTCTGACATTACAGCTTGTCCTTTTCCATGTTGTCACAGTCACGGTGTCCATCTCACGATCTGGAGTGGTCTCACGTTTGGCGACATATATAGCGTAAACCGTGAATAGTAATTAGCTGTGTAGGTTTTTTCAAAACCTCAAGTTACCTTCATTGCCTTTTGATCTGTTCACATGAGGTTACCATGGACTTTAACAAGTATTAATGACTGCAAACAAATGATTATACTCGTACACCGATCCATATGCCTGTAGTATCAAAAGTAGGCTGAAATTGGATCAAATCCTGCTCACTACAGATTGAAAACTTGAGAAAGCCACAAAGACTTGAAATGGAAGATACCTTCATAGATCTTCCACATCCACAACAAGCTTGAATCAGCTCGCAGTTCCACAGCAACAATCGATGCTATGGGTCTCCATCATGTTGTCCTTTTCTTGGTTTCTTTTTCTTGGAAACCTCAACACTGCGCTGACAAACTGGGCATCTTCCAGAAATATCAAGAAGCCAGGGATCAAGACATGATTTCTGACAAAAAAGGGAGGAGAGAGAGAAAACTTAGTCAATTACAGAAGGAAAAATAGTTTAAGTACTAACATGGAAAACATGGCCACATGCCAAGAGTCTTAGTGGTTGTGTACCCTCTCCAGCATCAACAAGTTTTGTTTCAGTGTTCCTTGACCCAGATATGACTCCAGAAACCATGTTTGAAGTAGTTTGAACATGTCCATCATAGACATCCAGAGGGTTAGATTCAGAGGCATTATTCAAATTGAATTCTGCTTTTGTATCAATAGATTGCATGCGACCCCAAATTCTTTTAGGTTCTGCAAAATCCAGAAGACAGATAGCACAGGCAGCACGATTTTCCTCAAGGACAACAAATGGGTATTCTCCTTGTTCCCAGTGTTCCTCCCAAGTTTGTGGTTCATGAGGCTTTTTGGCCTCTTTATTCTCCTTGGATTCAAGAATCTTTCCATGTTTTAAGCTATTGAATGAGGTCAAATGCTTTATGAACCGGAAGCGTTGTTTTGGTTCAGGTGGACACTCAGCAACAATACTATCAGGTTTTAGAACTGATGGCTTTTGTTGTTGAGGAATATTGTCAGGAGGTGGAGGGATATACAAGACCAATGGGATGCTTTCAACAATTGACTTGGAAAGCTTTCCAATTTCGGGTTTGATGGTATTGTGTGTCTGGAGAGGGTGACGCCCTATGCAGATCAGAACGATATTCCAGAATAACTGTGGGAGGATGTCGACAATCAGGTATATTATATGGTTATAAGTGGGAATCAACTCACAAAGAGAATCGGAGCAATTACAAAGACAACAAAGCCAAGGACAACGATTTCCAAAACCATCAAGTACATCAAGCATAGGATACCGAAAACAAGCCACCAGATATGTGGCGAAGACTGACGACAAGTAGAAATTGAGGTATATTCCAAGATATGAGCAGTGAGGAACCAGGTGAGAGTCAGCAAAGAAGAAAAGAGAGTCAGTCTATCACAGGAGGCAACAAGCATATTTGAAGAATCAAATTAACTTCGTCTCAAATGATAGCAATCACCCCTCACCGAGAATAAAGAAGCGTGTTTGGTAGATAGACTTGATCTCGAGCAGTCAAACGACCATTTTCCATGGCCCGCGGGGAGGTGGGAACATGCTCGTTATGTAGTGGTGGTAAATTCCTCCTATTCTCGGCATTAATCGGAACCGATCCTGCTTGTTCAGAACGGCGCCGTGCCAACCTGCGAATAGTGAGATCAGCATCAATAAAAGATCAAACCCATGATTTGGTCCATACAAGTGACGTTCTCGTAAAAATCCCCAATAGTTCAAACTGGTAGCGATAACCGCCCTGATGACCCAAAGACAAGCCCAAGGGCCGAGGGGTCGACTACAAGCCCTCCATTCCGTAAGTTCCGGCTCTTGAGGGCTCTTGAACCTCGTTCCAGATAGGGCTAGTATAGTTGTAACAATGATGATCTATACACAGGTGCTACACATGTCAGATAACTGCTGTGAGAGGAATCAAGAATACTGACCTGTGAAGACCCCGATATGAGATTAAAAATCAGTCCAACGAGGGCTCTACGTTCCCGCGATGCCCCGCGGCCGAGTCCCAGTGCCAGTGTGAGGTTTCGATAGATTGATCTAGGAGTTGCTGGGTCGCGCCCAGAGGAAGCGCTGTTGTCATTCTGGTTCCGATGAGGAGTTGGTCCTCCCAAAGTACGAGTCTGAGGATACTCCAATTGACCAAGAGGTGGTGAGCGCCTTCCACTTGCAGCCGGTGCTTGAAGAAGATTGTACCTAGGGGGAATACCCACCGATCTCAAGGGACTATGATCACCAACGTCAGAAGGGTTGAGTGGATGCCTCGGGCCATATGCTGGTTCTGGCCGTTGAATGTCGCTAGTTGACCTTGTCCGTCGCAAGGCATTTGTGGACTGAGAATCCATTGGAAGATTAGACATGAGGATGGAGTGCTGTGACACCCTGGTGATTGCTTCTTGTACTCAATTGTAGTGTTGGTACTACTCGAAGGGGCGTAGTGACACAAGTCCGTGACATATATTTTACACGGTTTAGTTCTATTCTATTCAATTCAATTCTTTTCTATTCTTTAATCTAGTCTATTCTATTCGTCACCTCAAGTAAAAGTTGAATAATAGTTCCATTTACAGACGTGTTTCGTCGTCTATGTATATTGCAGGAGTTGTGACATGATTATCGTGGTTATGTTCAACCTGCCTAAATAATACCGTTCCCATAAGTACTAACTCGTGGCAACAATTATGATGATCCATCCGACCAAAAAGAAACTGCGTGTTACTATCTAGGACTGCGCACCTGATTCGACAACAAGGAAGTGAGGTGCTGGATGATCATTGCATTGGCTTTGAAGAAATGCATGTCAGTCTTTAACACAACAAAAGGCAAGAACAGGTATACCTTCGGCGATGGCTTCCCTCTCTTCTTCATTCACGACACTGTTCAAACGAACGCTCCAATGATCAGGGTGAAACCTGAGACTGCTCTTTTTGATAAGATCCTTGAAGTCCTCTGTGGACAAGATGACCCGCATCTTGTCAAAGAATCTCGTGATCTCCTCCAAAGTAACACACTCCAGGGTATATTCCCGAAGTAACACAGGCCATGGGATATCACAGATCCTCAGTGGTATGACTCCAGGCACAAACTTTGCTTGTCCAAACTCGTGCAACAAAGCGCGGTATCTGTCCAAAGCTAGCGTGGCGCTCCAAACTCCAGAGCTCCAGTGATCGAACATTTGCTGAAGCCTCTGTCGCCGTTTGTTCTCCCGATCAATGAGGCTTTGTATTTCTTTCTGCCGCTCAGCTTGTATAGCTTCTTCCCTCGTCCTCCGCTCCTCTTCCTCTCTTCTTTCTTTTTCTTCTCGTTCGCGTTGAGCTTTCCTGGCACGTCTTTCCGCAGCTTCGTGTCTCAAAGCCTCCTCTTCCAACCGCTGTTGCTCCCTTCTCCGTGCAGCAGCTGCATCCCACAACGGCCGGTCCTTTTCCAAGTCGGCCATCTTCCTTCTAGACTCCTCAATTTTTGCAGCGCGTGCAATCTCCTCATCATAAGCAAAATCATCGGGTACGGGCGTCTTCTCCTCAAAATACTCTGCTTCTGGGCTAGGGCTATTCATTTCAACAGTTCCTTGTGACTGTGGCAACTCCATCGAGGCAGCGTCTAGGATTTTGGAATGGAACCAGAGTAAATACGCGCCGGGCGCTACGAAATCAGAGATTTGGGGTCACCTACCAGGCGTTTCCATTTCGACATCCGACATTAGCGCTTCCTTCAGGAGGTTCTCGTCCCTGGCCATCCTATGCAGTTCAAACTCCCGTTTCCTCTGCTCTTTTCTCTGTTGCCGTATCGCAGTTCTCTTCACTCTAAGAGTTTTGCGGATTTCCTCTGGAGAAACGGTGCGCGCTTTCTTCTTTTTAGATGAGGTATAGTCCGCTGCCGTATCCTTTGTCGGTGTACCGTCCATGGTGCGCATGTCGTCAGAGTGATGATTACTATTCATGCGGAGAGAGTCGAATAAGAAGTTCACTATAGATTGTGTATCAGAGCGGAAGCGACACGGGATCAAACACATACCTTTGCGCTTTCCAGGTGCAGGTTGTGCTGGAGCACTTTTGGAACGCACATCGGGTGTGCCATTGAACATGAACTTGGATGGTCCCGGGGTGGCCCCTTCTGTGGAAGGGTCTGCCTTGGATGGTCCCGGCGAGTAATTTTCACGCGAAAGATGATCCATTCTCCGTGCAGTCTTTTCGCGTCGCGTCTTTCGGTCGAGCTTCCCCTTCCTTTGTTTGAGATTCGGTTTCGACTTGTGTGGTGAATGATCATCGTCAACAATCATACCCTCTACTTCATCCTGTTCTTCCTCTGAGTCGGTTGGCTCTGTTTGAAAACGCGCTTTGTTGCGAGGCCGGGATGGCAAGGGACTCGCTGGCCTATCATTGCTGTGTGGAGTAGGTTGAGGAACCTTAGCCGTCTGTTCCACGCGTTTTGTGATGAGCGGGCAAGCGGGAGGTGCTCTTATATAGCAATGGTATAGGGGGTCGAGTTTGAATATGTCCCATTGTTCTTGAGAACACAGAAAAAAATTCCTGAAGATATATCCAGTCACATGCGGAGATACATTGGTGCACTACCCACCCAAATATTTCTATCACTCTTGGCCAGGTGCCCTCATCTGGTATGCCTTCCGCCTTCTGAGCTCTCGGCACAAATCGCCAGGTACTCACGCCCGAAGGTAAGGTCTCAATCACGACACGCGTGGAACGGTTCAACTCAGCTTTAAGCGAAAGTTGTTCAAGCTGGGGCAACACCAAGTCCGAGGTGGCAGTATGGGTATCGAATGAAGCAAAAAATATTTTGGAGTCCGGATGGCGGCGAATGCGTTGATTCTGGTTACGGTCGAGCACACCCGGATTTAGAAGCCTCGGAAGGGTTGAGGAACTCGCGCTGGAGTCGTTGAACATAATTACGCGAGTGATACTGAAAGATATGAGTGTAGATGTATATGCCCAGTTTTGTATCTGTGCGTTGGTTACCAGGTCGTGCCATGTCCTTGTTTTTGTATACAACGAACTTGCCCAGATGACTTCGAAATTGCAACACCGCCACCACGTGGCTGATTAGATAGATGAGATCAACAGAGGTAATGAGTATCTTTGCCAAAGGCTAACTTGAGCTTGAGTCTTAACTCTGTTCTCGTCACAACCAGCATTTGTCTATCCCCAAAGACTCGCGCCGTTTCTAATATACAATCACTTCGCGCCCTACTTGACAGCGAGCGTTCCACGTCGAGTCACAGAACTGACGTTCTCTGACTCGTCAAATTTGAAACAGCATAAATTCGCAACCTCCACTAGCAATACGAAAACCACAGACGATGACAACTCTTCGGACGTTCCAGACTGAAATTGACGAGATAACTCACCGCGAAGTGATAAAGCAGCGCACACAAGCAGCCTCTATTGCTGATAAGGAGAAGGAGAACAAGCAGCCCTCGTCTCCTTCAGCAAAAGGGAAGGCTAAAGATGCTGGTCACGTCAACGGTGCCGAGCCTGTCGCGGTTGAGGTAACAAGCACGCGTTCAGGTCTACACGAAGTCGAGGAGAAAATACTGGTACGTATGCACCCCACTTTACTACGTTGACGGACGCCTACCGCCTACATCTGTGTCAGACATTACTCCTCTCGCACGCGCCGGCGGACCACGACGAAGCGCGCGATCGAGTTGCAGGGCTTCTCACGCAGCACAGAGGGGAGTATGTACTACGGATAGGGTCTCAGCCATCCCACGCACATCTTTTTGAGGGGAACTTGACCGATGCCTCCGATGGGTGGACAGGGACTTCAAGAACCGCTGAAGAACTTGATATCATTAAGAAACAGATGACTAAGGTAGTTGAAGAGGTAGGAGGAAAAGTACGTTGTAGGTTTGTCTTTCGAGATGTAGCTTGACTCAGAAACATCGCTTGCTTTTTCAGGCTTGTGTACTATTTGAGACACGCACTGGCCATCCACGAATGTCTCTGCTACTACGATTACCTCAACCCGACGTTTCTCTCACACCCGAAGTACGCTGTGCGGTAGTTGGGAATGTAGACAGCGGCAAGTCGACAACACTCGGTGTCCTGACACGCGGTATGGACTTACTTTTACCTATAATCTTTTCATTGACATCTCACCAGGCGCACTTGATGACGGACGTGGCCGTGCCCGCGTTGGTTTATTCCGTCACAAGCATGAAATCGAGACAGGGCGAACGTCCAGCGTTGGTATGGAGGTATGGATCTTTCAGAGTTAGTAAGATGTATGGGTTAATCCATCTCAGATTCTTGGATTTGAACCTTCTGGCGCACCGATATTACCAACGACGTCAAATCCTGCAGACGCAGAAGCTATGAGACACGAAAGACTTGGATGGGAAGAGATATCTATCAAAGCTGCTAAGATTGTCTCCTTCATTGGTATATTGAAATGCAAGCATCCCTAAATCATAGCTGATGACACTCTTACATAGATCTGGCTGGCCATGAGCGATATCTGAAAACCACTTTATATGGACTGACGTCTGGCGCTCCGTCTTGCGTCATTCTAATAGTTGGTGCTAACGCTGGGTTGATTGGAATGTCTAAAGAGCATTTGGCGATCGCACTTGCATTGAGCGTTCCTATTGTCGTCTGCATAACAAAGGTATGCTCAGAAACCTTCAGATCACAGCCGTGATTAAATGCATAACGATCCATGTAAAGATCGACATGACGCCGCCTAACAAGACAACAGAAACGATAAACCAGGTGGTCAAAATATTGAAAAGCCCAGGGTGCAGGTAAACGGTATTCTTGTTGAATTTGTTTCGTTTCTCATAGTCTGGCTGGCAGAAAAACTCCCGTCTTTGTGAACAACACCGAGACTGCTGTGGAGCTTGCCACGTCTTTTGGTTCTGATCGGTGCGCTCGATTTCAATGATTACCTTTTTATGACAGCCTATCTTAATCTCTTGGAAGGATCTGCCCGATATTCCAGATATCGAATGTTACTGGCAATGGTCTTGACTATGTAAGATTTTCGTCTCTTCATATGTCTTTGATCACTGAACTTGGTGCTCGCAGGTTCGCACTTTCCTGAACCTCCTTCCCTCGAGCGAGGCCGATGACGAGAAATTCGCGGTCGGCCAGCCTTTCGAATTTTCTGTGACTGAAGTGTGGTCTGTACCATACGTGGGCACAGTCGTGAACGGGATCCTCAATTCTGGAAGAGCCAAGACTGGAGACGCAGTCCTATTAGGCCCAGACTCAAACGGAAATTACATCCCAACGATCATAAGGAGCATGCAACGTAAACGGTGTGTTTTGATGACGTTTTCTGACAAACTATATGTACATATCATTGTCCAGGGCAACCGTCACGACGGCTGAGGCTGGTCAATGTGTGTCTTTTGCACTGAAGCGTGTACTACGAGCATCAGTGCGCAAGGGTATGGTACTTGTCCACAAAACAGAGACCCCGCCACGCGGTACGTGTATCCTCCAAAGAGCGATAGGCGCCCTGTGACCATACCCTATACCCCTATCACAGCTACTCGTCGGTTCGAAGGCCAAGTGTTGATATTGTAGTATGTGGGTGTTCCTGTCAAGTTATCTCCACTGATCGACATTTGGCATGTAGCCACAATACCACTCTACAAAAAAACTATCAGGTATGGTTGTCATGTCCATCAGCATTTACGTGTCAAGTTCATCAGCATCTACGACAGGCTATGCTCCACTGTGGAGTGCGTATCAGATATCCATCTTTCTTCCATTCTGAAAGATAATAACGCCGATGACAGGCTGTGCGCCAGACGGTGCGGATAGTCGCAATGGACCACCCACAGGGTGTGCTACGTACCGGAGACAGGGCTACCGTGACGTTTGAATTCATATCGCATCCCGAATTCGTGAAAGTGGGTATGAAACTGCTTTTCCGCGAGGGCAAGACGAAGGTATGTGGTGTCCTGGACTCTTGTCAATCGCGCCATTTGATGTTTGTGTCACCAGGGTCTTGGGGTGATAACGCGGCTGTTATGAGAGAAGGTTACTGTACTTTAAATGTAAGACTTAGTGGGCCAGTGTTGTATTTGTTTATATTGTCGGCATCCGTAAAAGGATATGATCGTGTCTGGTGATCGCCGGGACTATTGTTGCGAATTCAATTTTGTGGCATTTCGTTTATCCGTTAACCTCAGCTTGCCAATTTCATCTTGCGGCCTGGCTGTGCCGCACACATTGCTTCCTACAAGTGATTTGAAGTCTTCCTCGTTGGAATTTGTTCGAAACCGTGAAGAAGACTTGTTCTGAAGAATCAATCAAACATAACTCCGAAGCCTGTAACAGTTTTCGGTAAGTGGTCACATCATATTTCGCCAAATCGCACATTTCGTCTGCCAACACCACCTAACATCACGTTCTTTACCAGCATCCCTTTCGTTTCGTTTTCTTCCCCATGTCTGGCATGTGGGCCCGTCGCTACCGCGAGTCCAACGGCAGCACTACTGTCCGTGAATTCTACTTGTATTCCTTACTGCCCTCTCACACACCCAACAGTCTAATGCCGAAACCCCATATCCTTCTTTACTCTCCAAGCAATCTGGTATTTCCGCTTCTGTATGTCGACACCCTCTCTTTGTGGCTACTATCTGCCGAGTTGACCCGTTATTGTCCATATCTAGTACTCCCTTTCACCAGACCCGCGACAATGGGGCTCAGACCTATCAGTCAACCTCATCGAGCCTGATGACGACCTACACAATCCCGCACGAGGCTTTTCCTCTACGAGTATAGAGCGTGGTGGGAACTTTTGCTCTGCCCGAGGCGTGGCGAACTTTGGTTGTTTGTTCATTTTGGGCGTTGGGCTCATCACACTCTTGTGAGTTTATTATTGCTAAGACATATTATCTCTCGGTTCTTTCGCTGACGCATTGTTTGACTTACTTTTTCAGTGCTGGGTATCCGATCATCAGCCATTTCACGAGAACTCAACTAACGAATCAAGGCGGCTTCAACCTTGGAGGCATCAATGCGACTGGGCAGGTAACTCCACAGGCATTACCTTTCTCCACTTTATCCTCATATATCTTGTGATATGACAGATACCCTCCATACCTGGTAACCACGGTCTTATTGATCTCAAAACACCGAAATGGGCATATACAATGAAAACAAAAACTCCGGACTCGGGCACATCAGAAATGCAACTCGTTTTCTCAGACGAATTCGAGACTGACGGACGCACGTTCTACCCTGGGGACGATCCGTATTGGGAGGCAGTCGATTTGCATTACTGGGTGCGCCTGCCATTTGATTATCAGGCAAAGTAACAATTGACATTGTCCTATTTATAGGCAACTAACAATTTGGAGTGGTATGACCCGTCAGCTGTAACGACTAAGGATGGCTCCCTCGTTATCACATTATCGGCAACACAAAACCATGATCTCAATTACATGGGTGGTAAGCATTTTGCATTCGAACATACGAGCACATCATTGAAAATCGCTACTTAGGTATGGTCACTACATGGTGTGTTGTCCTCCTCTATCCAACTTTCGGTTTACTCAGCCAATGATTCACGAACAGGAACAAATTCTGTTTCACCGGCGGCTATATTGAGACCAGTGTACAACTTCCGGGGGCTAACAACGTCGTCGGCCTCTGGCCTGCTGTTTGGACCATGGGAAATCTAGGACGTGCAGGATATGGTGCTTCTCTCGAGGGCATGGTACGGTTATCATTTCATACGTCCAATCCGATAAAGTTACTTACACGTCACAGTGGCCATACACGTACGATGCGTGTGATGTTGGTACAGCGCCGAATCAGACGATCAATGGCCAGCCTGCAGCTGCCGTGACCCAAGGAGACCCTTACAACGATGATCATCTGTCCTTCTTGCCCGGCCAACGGTTGTCGCGATGCACATGTAAAGGGGAAAGTCATCCTGGACCAGTGCACACTGACGGGACATATGTTGGGCGTGCCGCCCCTGAGATCGACATTTTCGAGGCCCTGGTAAACTTCTTCCCTTCCATAACAATAGAAGCACTAACATATCTGTCCTCCAGGTGAACGCGGATAAACTCGCTGGTCAAGTATCGCAGTCATCCCAATGGGCGGTAAGTCGCCTCATTAAAATGGGGCACAAGAACTGACGAGGATACGTTACATTATTAGCCTTTCAATGCAAATTATATCTGGAAGAATACGTCGGACAACTTGCAGATATATGACACTTCGATGACAGAATTAAACACATACATAGGCGGTATCACGCAGATGACGACATCGGGACTGACGTGGACTAACCCAAATTCTTACGAACTCAATGGACAGGGTTTCTCGGTTTATGGTTTTGAGGTCAGCATTGTTGTCATTTTTCTGTTTGTTTTTCTCGCTGAACCAATCCTCCCAGTACAAGCCTGGTATGATCCTGCTTTTCTGTGCTCTTTACAAGACAGTTCCTTACACAAAATTGCCTTGATGTAGGATTTGACAGCGGAGTAGGTTTTCACTATCTCTATGTGGAGGACAGGCAACTCATACCGATCTCACGTACGCAGTACATATCCTGGATCTCCGATAATACAACCGTTTGGACGTTCCGAGCTCCTGGTATGGGAGCAGATGATATTGTCAAAGTGTCAGCGCGTCCAGTTCCACAGGAACCAATGGTTCGTTACCTTCCTTCTCCGAATTACTTGTTATTCTCGTTTCAATGTTGACGCTGACCCATCCGATTCCAGTACATCATTGTCAACTTGGGCATGTCTCAGAATTTTGGAGACGTCGATTTTGACCATTTAACGTTCCCAACACAAATGAAAGTCGACTATATCCGCGTGTACCAACCATCCGATGCGATAAATTATGGATGTAACCCGCCGGATTTCCCTACAGCGGACTATATCAACACGTACGTTGTTTCCCTTTCCCCGCCGGTTTTGTAGTGCCACCGTTGACTTGGCCGTCACTTTAGATACATTGAGGCGTACACGAATCCAAATCTTACCACCTGGGTCGATGATTACAAGCAACCCTGGCCCAAGAACAAACTCATCGACCAATGCTGAGGTGCCTGGAACCCACGCCCTTTCGAAGTACATATAGTTGCCTTCCAAACCCACCTTCGTAAATCCGCCACCGCGCATGCGCACGTTCTCAACTTAAGGGTCGCGGCCCAGTGCCCGACCTATACGAAGATGGGTATAGCTGTCAGGTTCAAGTTACGACGCATATCGCATCGGACTAGTTGCATTCGCTTTCCGTCGTCATTTAAGTATGATTCATGTTTTTATCTAGAATAATCGTAGTCTAGTTGCATTAGAGACCTACCTCAATCATTCCCATTTACTCTCGCTTCTTACTCACACTCACTCTCCCTCGCGGCATCGCAAAATACCCATCTTGTATTCAACTAAGTATGTAATGAAAAGCGTTCTGATTACTTTTATCCTGCCAAGGCTATTACTGTACTGGTCAGTATTCTTTGATCCGAATTCTTTGAATTAAACTTTCACTGGCAAGAACTTCGTCAAAGAATTCATGACGTCACGCGTCGACAAGATAACCACCTTGCATTTATGATTTTCTCATGGGCAGATAAGAGCATCTCACTGTCAGCCTAATTACGCAATGCTATGATGATAGTTATGGAGGCTACAACTGATCAATCAAAACATATACAAGTAAACGTGGTATAACACTCAGAAACGGTGTAGTCCAGTCCACCATGGTACAATACTCAAAAACGGTGTAGTCCAGTCCAACATGGTACAATACTCAAAAACGGTCTAGTCCTGTCCATCATGGTACAATACTCAAAAACGGTCTAGTCCTGTCCATCATGGTACAATAATCAGAAACGGTGTAGTCCTGTCCATCATGGCATCCCCTCCCTCATATTATCAAACTTACTTCCCTCATACTTGAGCCAATTGTGCTGATCGTAGCGCAACCCACCCATTGCATGCTTAACCACCTCCACCAAACTTTTACCAGACTGCGCCACCTTGCCAGGTCCCGTCTCCATACCTTCTCTATCCTGGCCCTTATCTCCACTGAGCTCCCAGAACATGCTTCCTGCCAGACCTTCCTTCTTGATCCACTCACCCTTCCACTTACCTACCTCCTCGCTGTCGAAACTGACCATTTCCTTCGTCTCGTGGTTGTACGTCCAGCTCGCCAAAGCCTTTTCGTCGTGCAGTAGGTGCGAGCCTGCTAGTGGAAGGGCACGATAGTCGTAGACGCCTGCTTCCCAGCTACCTCCGCCGACGCCACTGAACGGCGTTCCTGGACCTTGTGTGTGCATGAAGGATCGGCCGTACAAAGGTATACCCATTACAATCTTGTATCGGGATACGCCTTGCTTGATGTAGTAGTGGATGGAATCTGCTGCGTTGATCGGGTCACCAAAAACGTTTGCCTGGTGGTTCGCGACCTGTTCCCACGAACCCGCTGTCGGTACATTTACACCTAAGTTAATCGACTCCCTGAGAATGGATAAGATACTGACAGAAGTCATACGCCATCATATTCCAAAAGTCAAGTGACTTGTCCATCTCTGCAATGTGTAGCTTCTTGTAATGTTCGGGCCCGCAGGGCGCTGCAATCTATTCATCTCACGGTTGTCAATGGTACAGTAAACGTGACAAAAGTAGGAAACATACGGTGAGCAAGAACTTATAATCTGCGTTCTTCTCTTGTGCGTGTTTATCCAAAGCGACCCTGAGTTCGTGAAGTAGCGCGACATAGCCCTTCGCCTGTTCGTCATTGCTTGGGTACTCGTAATCCACATCAAGTCCGTCAAATCCATAATCCTCAAGGATGCGCACGGCAGACTTTACGAAGTTCCCACGGAGGGCGGGGTTAACGACGACAGGGTGGAAAGTTGGAGAGTACGTCCATCCTCCGATACTAAGCAGAACCTTAAGATGGCGATTCTGTTTCTTAATCTTGTAGATAGCCTTGAGATTGCCGTAAAGGTTGTTTCCGACATCATTCCACGAGTCGCCAGGATAATGGATATCCTTGTCAGCCCACTCGTCGGATAGGAAGACCTCGCCTTCGGCTTTAAGATTTGCGAAAGAGTAAAGGATGTGGCTGGCAATACATTTCAGTCGGTCGACAGCGAGCAGAATGCGATTTACGTACGTCAGATCATGGACTGGGATCTTCGAGGGAGGGAACTTGCGGCCGTAAATGCCCCTGCAGATAAAGATTAGAAATTAGTGGGTCGAGGCGGTAGCAAGTTCACCAGTTCACGAAGCTGAGCAGTGATAAGCGATGGTTAATTCACTGTCCATCTAGCCTGGAGTAGATAACGTACTAGCCAACGCTGACTTTTCCTTCATGATGTTGTTCAGGCATAGTTGATACTGAGGTATTTAGTTTGTTGGAGTTGTCGATGTTGGTAGTAGGAGTAGCAATGGTGGTGGTGGTAGTGGAAGAAGAAGTGGGAGTGGGAACGGACGTATAAATGGTGTCAGAAGAGGCTGACCGACTCACAGACCACTGACCGAATTTGTATGACACCATTGCAACAAGAAGAAGCAGGCCGGTTGCCAGAAACAAAAATCGGCGGTGTTGCCTGAGCTGTTTTGGCGGCGGAGTGGGAGGAGAATAAGAGGTCTCTTCGTCGGTTGGAAGACGGGTGTATGTCGAGGCCATCCCAGCGCCCGCTCGACTTCAAGATGGCAGACGACTGCGAGCAGTGTCCTGACACAGCCACACTCGGCATTAACTTCAACCTTTCCTTCGACTTTCGACATCATTCGGGTCTATGCTTCTCGGTTCTCACGCGCGGTGTTAAATTCTTAATGACCTTGCTGTTGCATAAAAATCAGACATAGACTTCACTCCATGGGCTTGTTCGATTTTGGATCTGCGGGACTTCTCAGTTCGAGTCTGCGCAGCCATTTATCCGTTCCATGCTCTGTTGAAACTGGGTTTATCTGTGACCTACTTGCTTTGCCTGGATCGCGAATCCTCCAATTCTATGATCATGGATATGAATCACCCATGAAATGCCGATAAATCAGTTCTGACCAAGTTCTGACATCTCACTAGATGACTCGGAGGTACTCTATGTTCACGTGGTCCTTTTTGCGCATTAATAGGGCGTAGAGCCTAGAGGATATGCCTGTTGAAATACCCGACGATCTTCCAGCTGCGACGTTATTACACCGGACAAGCTATATAACGCCGTCTTGTCGCCGTGTCCTCCTTAGGCATATTCGATGAGATCTATTCTAGCTATTGCGACTGTTGTATCTCTCCTCAGCACTGCTAACGCTCAATCCGGCGCCTGGGGTCAGTGTGGCGGCGTTGGATGGTAAGCCTCTTTTGAGACTTGTCCCTAAATGAAGAGTTGATTCGCATGGTTTTAGGACCGGCGCAGCGACATGCATTTCTGGTTACGTTTGCACGTATAGCAATCCTTGTATGTAATGCATCCCCTGTGGTATGACTCGATTCCACAGTATCACAATTTGTAGACTACTCGCAATGTCTTCCTGGCACTTCTTCATCGGAATCGAGCACGACAGGCCCTGTTGAGACTACGACAATTAATCCAACCCCCACCACAACCCAGCCAGGGACCACAGCGACGACCACGACAACAAGTCCCGCAGCGACTGGTTCCCAAATTCGTACAGTACAAGACCCTGTCTATCACTTCTATCTCCAGAGCGTCGGTATGTATGATCCATTTGGATCGTCCTATACTTCTTATCTGAGTACCTCTGTAAATCGAAATAGACGGTGTCCCTGTCCTTGGACCTGAATCCTCCTCTGGACACTTTACCATCGGAAGCACCATCTCATTGAACAACGCAGACGGCTCTAAGTTGTATCTAAATGTTGATACCAGCAGCACAGCGTCCTACAAGCCTCTGACACTCGGCGCCTCCGCGATCACGACCGACTGGGGGCTCGAGGGTGACACAATTATCACTACTTCCCCCCGCCAATTGAATTTCCTTGCGTGCGCGACCAGCGACGCGACTATCTATGATGTATATTTGCAGGAAGGGAATGATATGCCAGCGGGAGCCAGTTGCACGCTTGTGACCTTGCATTTACCATGCTTGTGTTGATTAAGTTTGGTAAATTGTCTCTCCGCCTAGTGAAGTAATTTAAAATGTTGATGTACTACGGTTGAACGGTAAACAGAATGTGATTGTCTCGCAGGGTACTTGTACTTGAGTATCAAAAAATGACCGTTGTCGTCATTAGTCCTACATAAATTGACAATCAAGGAAGTGTGTTCAGCAGGGAAGTAAGTCGTCGAACAGTGGCATATCAATGAATTTCTGTTTTTACTCGCGTTATTGACCCGGCATTGGTACAGTGTTAGCATACGATGAGACTCGGATGGACGGTAAGTATGCAAACCTTAGATTAAATTATGGGTATGTTCGCTATTGTTTTCCCGGCATTTTTTTAGACTTTCATGCCCATGTAGAAGTCCACGATTTACTTCTCCTTGGATCCTTGGATGATATATTTTGGAAGTTCTCGAAAATCGGATGTCGATAAACCGACGGTACACCAACCATGCGACTCTCCAATATATAAGCCATTCCGGACTCTGCAAATCAAACACTACTTCTACTATGTATCGTACTACGTACGCCACAAGCGCCAGATTTTCCAACCTGTTCTCATCCAGTATGTATCATGGCATTGAAGCTAGCAGAACGTAGTACCTCACCACAGGGCCTTACCCCAACGAGAACTAGACTCCTTGGGGAAATCTAGAGGAGACAAATGTCTGGTATCCAGATCTGTACAAAACACTATGCATATGGTGACTAATACTCGACTCACAGATGAAATAAAAAGGAAACGAAATCGTGATGTGAATATTATGGTTAGATGCGTGATTATGGTCACACTAATGTCATTGTCATCACTACCCTTCAAGGACGCGGTGGCGCGGTGGTAAAAACAAAATATGTACATACTTTCCTGGTTATCAGGATAATGCCGATTAGAAAGGCGTGATTTCTGTACAAGAAGCTGTTAAAGTGATTCAATTGTGTTACAATGTTACAATTTTGCTTTCCACTTCTACTATTCAATATGTCCGTAAAGACATGCCTAATAAAGAACTCTGAATGTAAAAAGGGTAGTGGGGTAGCATCGAGAGCCCATCGGGGAAAGCCTGTTACTACAGCGTGCTAAGTACATTGCGCAGGGAGCTAATGAACAAGTCACTCGAGAAATATATTCTATTAGTTACGATCCAGTACAATCCAGAGCAGTTCTGAGAGGGTGCTTATGGTGAGCCAAGGGATTAATCGATTGCCTGCAATGCTCTCGGGAGAAAATGAAAACGGTAGCCGCGTGTCAACGCAGCAAATCTCTTTTCAACTTTGTATAATTCTGCAACTCTGTCGGAGCACTGGCAGAATGCATAATCAATTCGTAAGGGTCCATGTTCGATCCGAGTTTCCACCATAGCTACGAACTCATCGCTGGCGACATGGCAATAGCTCAGCTCCAGGTATCCTAGTCGCGGGCATATTACAAGACCCGTGGCCGTTTCCTCTGACAATGCCTTGATAATTTCAGATTGAATGCATCGCCTGTAATATGGCGTTGGTACCTCGATTGGTAGAGTAGAACGAACGGTTAATTCTTGTAGTGACTCGCATGCTGTGTGACGCAGGCAACTTGTCAGCTCCGACATTCTTGGGTATACGTCAACCAGGATGAGATGCTCGAGAGAGCAGTTCGAATTCTTCAGCAATTTGAAAAGCCCCAGACTCTTATGGCGACAAAATTGTCCACGAAGCGCATCCATCCTGAAGTAAGTAAGGCGAGGTAACTCGAGGCTTGACAAAAGCGGTCCAGGATGAAGAGAAGTTTCGATCCTTAATTCTGCTAAGGTAGACGACTCCAAAAGTCGATATTTGCTCGACGACTCCGGGTTGATCGACGAGGGTGGACCCAAGTTGACAGTTAGGTACTGGAGCGCTAGAGTCTGCCATATGAGAGTACGGCATGTACTGATACTGATTTGGTGCTTGATCTCGAGGCGCACCAGAGTCGAAGGGTTTCTTATGGCACTAAGTATGGCGGAAGGTGAAGACAAATGTTTTTCGTTCCTTCCGAGTCCAACGGGCGTTGGTGGCGTTAGTGGCGTTGGTGGAGGGCTGTCATCATCGTTTGAATGTATCGTTTGGTGCCCTGCAGGATCCTGGTTCAAGCTGTGTTTCCTTCCCAAGATACACTTGCGCAGACGTACCATTCTCGTCAATTCGAAAGTTGTACTCAGGAGAAGCGTCAAAGGCTTCCGGGGACATTACTGGCTGAGAAATTGTATATCTGAGAGGGCAAGATGTCAAGAGCAGGTTAATATCAATGATCTGCGACGATATTCAGCCAGAGAAACGATTAGAAGGGAGGAAACCACCCACGATACGAAGATGGATTCGGAGTCAAGACTCATGGGTGCTTTTAACTAAGGAATGCGAAGATAATGCACGTTGTTTTGCCTTGTGCAGGTCAAGCTCGAAGAAAGAACGTAACACGTCCGAAAAACAACATCAACTCAAAAGTACAAGAACTGACAAGAAGCAGTACAAGGGAAATGAATCGATATGCCATGGGTCCGTTCGATTATCAAGAGACACGAGATTGGGCGACCCTAAGAGACGGGCTTTATCGTTAACACGTTGACCGAAACCGTAGAAAAAGAAACTAAGTCTGAAGTCGAGTTGTGTCATTGAGAATCACGTGCCAGCGTCGCGTCGGTACTTGCCGTTCTCAAGAGCATGCTGATATGCCCAGTGAAAATCGCGTCTAGCCGGATCAAGTCGAAACGAGCAAAATCGTGCCCACCAAAAGACACAAGATTTGGCACGACCTCACTATACACGGCTCGATATTTAGGACTGTTATTCTGCGTAAACGAGCAGTATCTAGTAGCGGTATCGTACACCGTACACTATGAATAGATTCAGATTTTTTGGCCATTACTATTCAGCTCAATTTCGATCGATTTCACATCTTTTAAAATGATTTTATTACTTACCCTCGACTTGTACATAATACTGGAAGACAATTCGAAGTCCCATACCTGACGAAGTCCCACACCTGACAAAACCTCCCGAAAACCTTTCTGACTGCAGAGTCCCAGCAACAAATCCCTTCATGTGCTCGTTATTCGACTGATGGATGTCCAAGCTCAAGCTTAAGCGCTCAAGGCCCAACAGTCAATCCATTGGTAGGGCAGGAAGTGTACTAGGACAAAGTTGCGCTATGCGCAGCTGAATATTATGCTCTAGTCAAGGTCTGGGCCACTGGCACACACAGCGTTGGGTATGGATGACTTTCAATGGTAACATTGGTTGTCAGTCTACTCTGTACACCACCGGAAGCAACCAAGTGACTGCCAGTGCATTTACCTCGTACTTCAATTACGTTGGAATCCATTTATAAGGTTGAATGCCTTGGTTTTGGTCCTCCTTTCCGACGTTAGCTCGACCCTTCAAGGTGGCGGCACCGTGGCGCAGCTTAAACAACGGCTTGACGAACGATTAATAATCCTGCAGAAACCCTTTCCTGCCATGTCGCATGAGCAGGTGCAAACTATATATAAGAACATAAGTATACGATAAAGACTATCGTGTCCGTACTCCTCATATCCCAGATCTTGGTATCATCCTTTGAACTGTACATTCGACTGAGTAAACGTTCTTAAAGATACAATTGATCCCTCAGGAGACCACCGATCATGATCCATACCATCGAAGTCCCTCTTCAACATCACAACATTTGGCGTGCCATCAATATTCGTGGTGGTTACATGTACAGGGGGAGTGACCTGGGTGTCCTGCTTCACTCCTCTTCCTCGTTTGACCTTGATTACGACACCCGTAGCAGTCAACATTATCAGGAGGAAAAGGAGTAAAATGCATCGTCTCCTTCCCGTCCGACCCTGGTACCCTTTTGCTTGCTGGAGTTCAACAACAGCTTCGCCAACTTGCACCGCAGTCTGCTCAATATTGTACTCGATGGAATCAAGGAGTGTCCCTTGGTCAATAATCAAGGTAGAAAGGTCTTTGAAGAGGTCTGCAAGGTTGGCGATAGAATTTGCCAACTCGTTGAGAGAATGAGTACGAGCATTTATGGCGTCTTGTTCGTAGGCGTTTGAAATGAGTGATTGGGATTGGGATTGGGATTGGGATTGGGAAAGGGATAGTGATTGGGATTGTGTATGCCTCTGCTCTCACCATGTCAATGGAGAGATAGGGAACGCAAGAAGCAAAACATACGGCGGCGGCAACGTCATCGTCGGCTGCATTGGTACCTTCAGACCCCTTTAAAGAAATCGCTCCTGAAGCAATGAGTAGGTCCTGGTTCTTTATAGCATTGCCTTGAAGTTCTATAACATGATCAAGGCCGTCAATCGACATGTCCAGAATTCAGGCTTTGATATGACGCACTCTCCATATACACCCTCTGTTTCTTGCGAAACGCGGCACTGAGATCCTGCAACTTCACAGCCAACCCGCGCTGCACATTTTGAGCTGCTACAGTTTCAGAATGTGCTTGACTTGCAGACTGGGATGGTGGGAAAGAGTGTTGTGGAAGCCCGATCTTTTGGATTATGGTTTGACATTGCCGAAAGTCTCGCGTTATGTCGGTGGTAAGAGCCTCGATTTCCTGTTCTTCCTGCGTTCTATCGGAGAATCCGGGTAACAGGTGTTTCGCGTGAAGTTTGTCGAGAGCAGTTACTGTCTGTAATGAGTTAAAGCATAACAGGTAGGTGGTTTCCTAACTTACTTTTGGCTTGCGTATCTGCCAATATCATCTCCACCTGGTCGGAGAAGTCTACCCTATGGATAGATACAACAGCTTTACAGTGAATTCCAAGGTATATAAAGCATATTTACCATTTAGGTGGTAGTGGAGCATCGAGAGTCAGATGCCGCGGCGGTGTTGAAATAAGGTGTTCGTGTTCGTCATCTTCTTCGTCATAATTTGTTGGTCGTCGCGAACGGGGTATTGACTCGCGATATGAAAGAAACAAACCAGTTCTTGAGCGAGTCGTACATGAAGAGGAGGCAGCTGTGGAGGAGAACATGACCGCCGGCACAGAAGTTCAATAAATACTGCGCACGTGGCAACGAAGTCTGAGATTCAGAAGCTTAAGTCGGCCATCATGGCCATGTTCTTCCGCTTCCTTCTTCTTCGATACACGAGTTGAAGGATCCAGCAAGAGGTGGTCTATAATACCATTATGACCCGTGCAAATTATATTCTAAAAGGTGTATATGTGACAGAAACAATGACCTATGTCAAGGACGAATACTTATGCCTTGAGGCAGACTTGGGTTCTCGGAATTCGTCCCAATCACCAATAGCGCTTTGTCCATTACACACTGCGATTATAAGACCCTTTTCCCTTACTAGAAAAGTGTCGACTGCGTCGACAGAACCCTTGCTTGCCATGTAAAATTTAAATAAAGCCCAAATTATGTAGTAAATAGAAAAGTGTCGGCGCAGTCGACAGAACCTTTGCTTCAGTGCATCTACTAACGTTTGGCGGGAAGAATTCTATCTGCCGTATTACTCGCTGACTGGAAGTATGGGAAACGCTTCATCGTCGTGACCGATCAGTATTCCATACCCCTTTCCGAATGACGCATCTACAACTCCACCGCTCTCATCTCTCTCAATCCTAACAGTCGCATAGGGAAGTGATAGAATGTTTGCATCGGTGATAGAGACGAGACTCGGAACAGCCACAGCAAACTGCTTTGCTTGTGAAACCAAAATATTTCTAGCGTCTTCTTCGATCTTTGAGAAGAGCGTATCTCCCCCCGTGAAATAGAGCCTCTTGAGTTGTTTGAATGCTGCGAATTCATACGCAATGCCAACCTGTTCAAAGGTGAATCAAAGGCCAGTTCTGTGACAAAACATTTGAAACATACCAGTTGTTCAATTTGCTCCATAGCTGCAACCTCGAATGCCAATTCTTCGAGATTAGGTGCACTACGAGAGATAGAATGGATGTAATTTGCATATACTGTGCCATAGCGCTTTTGCTTCCTCCAGGGGACTTGGTGGAATACCCCTTCTGCATCTTCATACCACAGTGCTCCCTCAACATTCACATTTCTCCTATCAGACGATGATCTTTGTACAATATGCAAGCTCTTGAGATTTGGAAGACCATCTGGTACGACGAGTCGTAGAAGATATGGAACTTGTGCATTCACACTGTTGGAAATGGTCAGGCTGAGAAGTTGAGGAAGGATAGGTGCCAGTGATCGGACGTCGTTGAAGCGGCCCTGGCCAATAGTTTAGATGGTTACAAAGAAAAAGAGTTTAATGAGTACATACTCTGAAATGTCGAAGATTGGGTAGGAAGTCGGTGGGAAATTCCCGAGAGAACCATGAGAATGTGTCATCGTTTGTGCCCAGATCGATGTGTTGGAGGGAAGGATGGCCTTTCCAAAATGCCATAGCATCCTCCGTGATGATTCCTTTGAATGAAGACAATGTGAGGGATCGGAGCTCAGGAAAACTTAGTGAGAGAATGGGCGCAACATCAGTCCAATCGACCGCGTTTGGAGTGAGATTCAACGTATGCAGTGAAGAGAACAGAGTTGAGACATGCTTTAAAAGCTTTTCACACCAGTCCTTGCTGATGCCGTATGAGTAAAAGTGCACTGAAAGACTTGTGAGGCCCTGGAATACTGTTATGTTAGCATTCGCTCGAATACACAACTTGAATCCATGCACTCACGGGAACTTCGAGAGTACCAGATTCGTCAAGCCATGGTTCATCTGTATCATCCCAAAATCCATCCAACACGAGAGCTTTCAACTTCGGGCAGTTATCTCTGATCGCAGCCCAAAACTCGGGTGTGAGGTGGCCAAATCCAGTCACAGCAACAAATTCACTGTCATAATGCCAGGAGCTGTCGATATGCAACCCTAAAGTGTGTATGAAGGGGAGATGACCCTTCTCGATGATTTGTTGTATCCCTTTGATGACGTCAAATGCGTTCTCGTCATTGCGTGTGGCGAGAGACAGCTGGGACATGACATGTAGCTCGCGTACCATCCGACCTAGAGTCGAATTAGCAAGAAGTTTGTGGATAACTCGTAGAGCATCATCTTCGTTTCTCAGGATAAGACGAGAGTATAGCAGAGGTGAGACGATCTCGGAAATATGATGATTTGTCAGAGCAAGCGCGAGGAGTGTAGGCGGTGTTGCATAAAGTGGCAGATGCTCAGCGATAATGGGGTATATTTCGGGAATGAGATTGTTGAGTGAAGCCCGCTGTACGAAGGTCATGACGGTTGCTAAAAGTTGTTCCGTGATGGGAGGTTCATAGTAGTACTATGTAGATGGAAATGAACTACATATGGACCCAAGAGATATGGACCTCCACAACGAAACTTATCAAAACACATGCATAATCCATGTGCATGATCCATGATCTGATGATGATTGATATGTACTTACATATTAATGAACGTGAACCACAGATCAGAATGACTACATTAGCCTTAAGTCCAATTAGGGGTCACAAACTTTGCCTTGATGCAGTAATTTTAAGTATACTTACGCTCATTCTCAATGACTGGCTAGTACCGTAGTCAACCTCCCACTGATGAGTAGACTGGGGTCCAAAGCGTCGCGGAGTAAAGCAATCATGGTGCCAGTGGCATGTACTATGTATGATCATTGATAACATTAGGACGTCGACGGTGGACCCATCACATATATATGGTGTGATCAAATAGTACGCGAGCTTGCCAAGGTGTCCGAGATGCACGTTGCCAAGGACGCTATCCTCCAGTCATATGTATAAGAGGTCATGCCCCCGCTCAGAATTCTTCAGCTGGTATACTCCCTTTCAACTTTCAAGCGCAGGTCGCTGAATAAACCTCCTACACATCAACTTATTACAATTCACTATGAAGTTCTCTATCGTCCTCACTACCCTCTTCACCTTCTTCACTGTGTCACTCGCAGTCCCTATCGCTTCTTATGGCACTACTGAGGATTTGTTGGCACGGTACGCACAAATCACGCTTTTCTCTATCAACAGCACTAATCCGAAGTCAAAAGAGGAATCGAAAACATTGATGCTCTCTCCACCCGTGAATGGATTGACCTTTACGCCCGTACCGGTTCCTTTGCAGAGACGAATGAAACAATAAAGAAGAAAGCTCATGTCTTCATTCAGAATGCTCTCACACACGCAGGTCTGGGTCGTGCTGCCTCCCCTGGAATTTCTCCAAAGACCTATCGCCAAACGGGCATCTTTCATCTGGATCGTCAACAACCAGAAAATACTGACGGTCTACGCAAAGTCGCCATTCAGCTCAATCTGAAGAACCAAGGAAGACCGACCACCATTGGCCAGGTTGTTATTCACAAGGACGCCCACCCTTCAGATAAAACGGTATGTCATTGCTCAATCTCAGCTTCAGTTTACTTATCAATGGATCGTCCGATTCTGAACACATACTTAGGTCGCTGCTAAGTTAAAGCTTTCGGTCGACAGTGGCCGAGAACAGATTATCAAAGTCCTTCCCCCTACCAAGAAGCAACAAAATATTGCGAAGAACGAAGTGGCACGGAAGGCGAAGCAAGATCGTCTTGCCAAGGCTGCAGCGGTAGGGAAGGCGAAGCAAGGTCGTATTGCGAAGAACCAGCCTGAGAAGGACCAGACGGGACAGAAGGGGAAGTAGGATCACACCGTCGTATCGTCGGAAGGACGGTGTTAGCTAGTACCGTGAGTGCGATGGTGAAGTTGTCGTTACATATTCTTAGTTGATCAATAAAAGGAGTTGCATATCTGCAGCACATGTCACGCCTATGCACGTCAGGTCCATTGTGATCATGATGTTGTAGTTGTTGTTGTGTATTACCGACGTGGTCCGCGCACGAACAACCAGGTCCCTATCCCCCCGACAGTAAACTGTGAAATCAGGCTATTTGTGAATGTTCAACTGACAGAGTCTATTTTGGGCGACAGATCCCACGCCACATTGCGGCACACTTTCCCCTCATCGTCCTATCGCCTGCTGTCCCACGTTCTTTCGTGCTTAATGCAGGGGTTATGCATTTATGCCTTGCAGATTTTGACTAAAATGGTCACGATAGTGATGTGTACGCCTTGCATGGACTGCTTACCCTCATCTGAGATCTGGGTACCGATTGATATCCGATAAGTATGTCAGAATTTGTGATAGAAAGAGCGCTTGTGCTCGCACGTGAATATACGTCGACAATCAAGCAGAAAACGGCAAAAAATATTTGGGCAATATGTCGCAGCCGTGCTGTATCGTGTAGCCGTGCCCCCACAAATCACAAATACTCATTGCCTGGAGTTCCTCTGTAGAAGACCCCAAACAAGATATTCCCATCTCACAGAGCCGTTGTAGTGAATAGATTACCTAGTCGGGGTGCGATCGAATCCCACCAGGCGTTCACTGAAGACCAAGTTGCCATAGATTACATTGCGAGTCGCGCCTACGGTATTGTCCTTGCCGTGCGAGGTGCGTCGAGCTTATGGTTCCAGTCTGTCATCACAATTGAAGGCATGTCAAACGGTAAGTAGGCCAAGCCACGCACATACCACTCCGCGTAGAAGAAGGAACTAGTCTTGTCGATGAAGGTGTCGATGGGGACAGGAAACTGCCAAACATTAGACTCAAAACCTAGATAGCCTGTGGGCACTTGGGGTCCTCTGAGATGTGAGTGACATCGTATGTTGATCCCAGACAGAAGTGTGGCTGGCAGGGAGATGATAGCGAGAATGATGAGAGCGGAGTGAACATGGGAGTGGACACTCTATTTGACCGGGACGATGGAGAGGTGGATGCGTATATAGTAGGGCGGACATTACGTTCATAGCTCCTGGTTCTCGGGTGAAAGTTGGCACGGGTGCTGAACGTTTTGAACGTCGAACGTCGAACTTCTGTTGCAAGTGAATCTGCAGGTTTTAGTCCTAAAGTTCGGCACTTCCCTCAATTTGCTGCTACCTACCGTGAAAATCGCATTTGTGCTTCATAGGAGTTGCAAAAAGTTTAGAAATTTCAAAGTGGGACGAAGTATCAGAATTGCAAATGGTATTGAGACAGATATTCAAGTTGTGATTGTATGATATTTGTATCGTAACTTCGATCATCACTTCCTACCTGTCAAAAAGGTGAGCTGAAGTTAATTGTAAGGAATGAAATCAATATACCAAACAGGACATGTCCCTGCGAACATGAGGGCGTTCAACTCCTTCGCCACCGCGCCAACCGTATCTCGATGGAACTGGTCGTAGAACTTCAACTAGAAGTCGTATGCATTTGTGACTCACAGCATATATTACATAACCCATCACGGCAAAGGCCGGTTTGACGAAAAGTGTAACGAATTGCTATAAAACCCTTAAGCTTGCAAGCAAGAGGATTAATTTTTTCACTGCATATATCCAGTCCTATATAAACAAGCGACGTGGAATTCAGTCACTGTTTGAGACCTACCAATGTTTGCAGCAGTGGCGACATTGATGAAAGTACAAGTTGACATCCTGTAGATAATAAGTAAAGCTGACAATGGAGATATCCACGTCTGAATATACTTTGCTTTGAGGCCAGTGGCAGCCGGTCGAGAGTTCAAAGAGGAATTTGAGAGGAATACTACTGTAAGATCTAGACTTAATAAGACAAGAGCAATAATAATCCCAACCAATTGGGCCGATAAATGTACGTAGGAATCTTCAGCATGTACAGCGATCCCAGCATATATACCGTTTTGTTCAATTGTGGCGTCCCAGTCTCCAGAAATTGCAAGTTATATATTTTCTGATGGAGGTTGGAGAGTCGGAACCAATTTCACAACAACAACAATGAATGACATCAGACCACAACCGCGCTTTAACCACCACCATTTTGAACGTAACTGCATTTAATGTGCTCTCTTGCGACGTAAGCTCATCTTGCCCGTAGTGATCTTTGTATGCCACTAACTTCATCTACAGGGAAGGCGTCCGTCACGGGTGTGGCCACTATGTCGTGGTCTGTCCATCTCTGATTTCTCTATCGCATTACAAGTTTACTTACCCCAACCCAGACTCACGAAATTGCAAAGCGGGATTGTGGTACCAAATACTGCATCCATTCTCGTCTTCATATGCAGAATTGTCCTCATTGCCCCCATTGTAATCGAGTAGGTAGCCGTTGTCGGTATACACCTCGTCATCACCTTGATCTTATCACCTTGATCAATTTCCAGTACTATGGCCCTGATTACGAGCAAACGATTGTCAATGACACCAAGGCGTATTGCAACGACTGCGAATACTGGTACAAGGGTCTTGGTTCAATTCCACGGAAATGAACTGAATGAACGCCTACGAACCGCCACTCACCTACGATGGTATTGGCCGACATCATGTACCACCACACCTTCCTGGATTATTCCGCTCCCACTCGCTATCCCGCTCTCCTGCGTTTGAGACTAAACGATCTCACTACGTGATCTTATTCTTTCCCTACAATACCAGCTAGTCCCATTATACCATTTTAATGTAACATTTCGAGGGCCACTCGTGTCTTATTTCTCTATGTAGCAATTTGCTAGTACATCTATGAAAATGGCTGCAACACCGATATCCATTGTTGAATCGCTCTGAATTAATTGCTATATGGTACTCTATACCGTGCTTTATCCTTAAGCTTGAATCACCACACAACAGCGAGACCCACAACCTCGCTTTCCACTGCACGGTACTCCGTGCGGAAGAACCGTCGTCGAGTTTCCTCTCTCACTATATCATCTCCAGACCCACACATGTCGATGTATATCTGCCGTGCCAGCCTATCGGCTAACCCATTGCTAACATCTATGAATGGCTCCCGCCAATACTCCTCCTCGACCCTCTTTGTCCATTCTTTCGAGCCCCACCGCGCGTTTTTTGTAACATCGACAGAGACGGGGCTCTTGGCTGTTGGTGCAACAGCAACGCCACTTTCATCCCAATTCCTCTGGTACCCCTCTGAATCCATCGTAGACAGTGACGACGACTCAAGAGGGCTGGACGGACTGATCACAGGCTTAAGCTGCCCACCACCATTTACACAGCCACCAGGGCACGCCATTACTTCCACGTAGTCGTATCCTCTTTCCTTTTTCCCTTCTTTATCCCCCGCTGCCTTCCTATTCGCTATGCGCCGTGCGATCCCAGCACCCGCACGGCCGGTAAGCTTCCCGGCTGCTCCACTCCCAGTGCGAAGACCTCGCTCTCGGCCGACGCGTCGTACCACATTCTGCAGGTTCCTGAAGCCGTAGCATTTAGCCCCCTTGAACACTACTTCTTCATTCCCTGAGTCGTCGGCGCTCTTCGTAAGAATGTATTCCTCATAGTCGGTACCGCGAACGGCTTGGATGTTCATTTTCAACGGAGTATCTGACGTCGCTTGAAGGTGACCAATGATAGCATGCAGATAGGAGCCAGAAGACGACCCTGGATGTTTCAAGAGCTCAGGAAAGTGTATCGGGGGTACTTCAATTGTAGACGCTACGGAATTTGCAGGATGTGAGGCATTCTGGAATGGATCGAAGGCTCCAAATGAAGTGGTGAGTCGGTCGTCGTCATCGAGCTCGCCTGGGACGGGCTGCGTAATGTCCCACGACTTTTCCTTCATAAGACGTTCAAGCTCCCCGGTTGTGATAACACAGTCGACGTCGCGTGTTGAATACACGTCGTTGTAAAAATCAGTTCGAGAAGCCTCAAGTTTCTTGTCATAGCAGGGCATCACAGTGACATGGTAGACCTCACTCGGTCTGAAAGAATATGAGTGTCCTTCAAAAAGGGTATCGATAGAGTATACGCACGCCTTCCCCCACCATGTACTCATCCAATTTTTGACCAGTGTGCCCATGATTTGCTGTGGGCTCTTCGTCCGCGAAATGAATGGCAACATCTCCGAATGAGCTTTTTCAGCATAACATATCCATCCCGGGCAAGCACTCGAAAGCATAGGTAGTCCGCTCGTACTTTCCCCCGCCGAGCTGCTGGTCACCCCATTATTTCCCTGTTTTTGGTTGGCAACACGCCACCGCTCCTCGAATTCGGCAACGTGCTCTTGGAGCGCAAGATGGCGAGCAAAAGTTGTGTCGAATACCAAGGCAAATCCGAGTGATTCTACACAGAACGCACGAATACGCCGTAGGATCTGCCGTGACGTTGGATGGTGTCGAGATGAAGGTATGGATTGAGATGCTGCTGTTGCTGCTGCTGCAAGCGAAGCAAGGGTTTGGGGTGATATTGAGATAACAGGAATTCTATAAGGTTCCAAGGTAGACGTGGATGGAGAGACGTCTAATGATTTCTTGTTAGATTCAAGAAAATTTAGGACTTCAGTATGTGACTGGAGGGTGATAAGGACAGATTCGGCCGAAGTGATGCAACCGCTGGGAGAGTGCAAAGACACAATGATTACACAATTCAAAGATAAGGAAAAGACGTACGAGCATGCCAAACAATCATTTAAATTGATTTGAGCTTGCTCCAGTTTCTTCGCTGGGACAGGAGCCGTGTCGCGTGCGGAGTCTTGGCCATCTTCCGCTACTTCATAATAAACGCCACTCCGGTCAATTTGAATAGCGGTCTGGAATAATAATTTTTATTGAATTGTCAAACGGTATTCATAGACAATGAAGGTGTACCGCAGCAGCTCCCGGATCCTTCTCTGGCCCTCCGGGATTGGCTTGTGTTACGGGTTTAATGCAAGCCTGAGATGGTGTGATGAAATCGTTGAGATCCGTGAGCGTCTAGAAAGGTATTACACTTGAGTCTGTCGTTCATATCGATAGTTATAGTCATACAAGTGCACCGGAGAATGCCATGGATGGAGGAGTAGTCCTCAGCAAATCATCGGATATCGAGTTTATGTAAGACTAAGATATAAATAGAATTTTTGATCTCTTATCGCACGTGAGTCCACAAATGAAATCCGGATGTCCGGTCCGACATTTATCTTGCAGACGTGGATTTCTTCGTGATCATACATATATACTTAAACTTGCGATGAATGAAAAAAAAACCTGATCTATTGCTCGCGGTCTTTGGTCGAGTGGATGCTCGATTAACTGTTTTGGATTTCTTCCAAGTTTGGGCGGCCCGCACGGGTGTGATCATCTTGATTTTGTCACGAGCCGTGACGAGTGTCTGGGACGAACGAATCGACTCCAGTCTACAAAAGTAGAACCGTCTTCGCGCCGCAACCGCCCATGATGGTTTTCGCTGCTCCACGGACAACTGCTCTGACCCGCTCTCTAGCACGCTCCTTTGCTTCATTGCATAATGCACATCCATCGAACAAGAGGTAGGGTTTGTTGCCACTTGGACTTTTTGGCCAGAGGTACTAACTAGAGTATCCACAGCCCTACAGGTATGTCGCATAATTTACAGCTGTTAAAGCACAACCCACGCTGAACAGAAACTTAGCCATAGTCATGATGAATATGGGTGGCCCGGAAACTGTTTGTTACTCACTTCAACTCTAATTTGCTGGCTTGACATCTCAAGCAGGTTCCAGAAACTCACGACTTTCTCAAAAACTTGTTTTCTGATGGTGACCTTATCCCGTTGCCATTTCAACGCGTTCTAGCGCCGTTGATCGCACGTCGACGGACACCGCAAATAGAGAAACAATACCAAGACATTGGTGGCGGGTCACCAATTCTGAGATGGACTAAGCTACAGGGTGAGGGTATGGCAAAGCTTTTGGATGAGCTGCATCCTGCAACAGCCCCGCACAAGGCTTACGTAGCTTTCCGCTATGTTCGCCCTATGACCGAACAAACGTTGGCAGAAATGAGAGCAGATGGAGTGAAGAGAGCGATTGCGTTCACGCAGTACCCACAGTACAGCTGCAGTACGACGGGAAGCAGCTTGAATGACATGTTTCGGAGAGGAAGCGCGGGTAACGGCGGGGATATTGAGTGGAGTGTTATAGACCGATGGGGTACTCACCCAGGATTTATTGAGGTAAGGTCTTCGTTTAGAATCACGATCTATGATTTACCTACGACCGTACGAATAGGCTGTCGCACAGAATATCGAGGTCGCCCTTGCGAAGTTTCCTGCTTCTACTCGGAAGGATACTGTACTATTATTTTCGGCACATTCGTTACCCATGTCTGTCGTGAACCGTGGAGACCCTTACATTCTCGAAGTCTCGGCCTCTGTTTCGGCCGTTATGAACAGGCTCGGGCACAGCAACCCCTACCGTCTGGTGTGGCAATCTCAAGTGGGTCCATCAGCATGGATGGGCATGCAGACGGGGAAGGCACTCGAGGGTCTGGCACGGTTAGGTAAAAAGCAAGTTGTGGTGGTCCCCATTGCGTTTACCAGTGATCACATTGAAACATTGTATGAGATTGATTTGGAATATATCGAGGAAGCACGCGCGGTGAGAAGCTCCCATTTTGTTACGAAACACAGAAGCCGAGGACTGACTTCCTTGTTTCTCGCCTTGGCTACGGCAGCATGGCATAGAAGTTCACCGTGCGGAGTCACTTAATGGATCACCGGTGTTCATTCGGGCGCTGGCCGATATCGCTGCACAACATTTGAAGGATTGTAGTGAGGGAAAGGGCCCAGTCAGTACACAATTTGGTCTACGGTGCCCAGGTTGCACAAATGGGACGTGTGGGCAGCAGAAGACGTGGTTCTCGCGTGGGGGTCGTTAGTAGTGTACGGTACATAGATGTGCCGAACGACGCGTCCATTTATATAATTCATTTCAAAGGCCCCACTCGACTTGAATACTAATAGGAGAAACTCTAAGGCACTTTCTTGTGAACAGCTGCTGAGTCAGCGCTTCCCGTCAGATCTTCTTTGCGCGCTTGTAGCATTTGAAACCCATATATAAACCTGAAGGACCCAGGTTGCTTCGGTATCTTTCCTGTCTCCTCTTCCATGGCCTCTACAACCGTCGTTTCTTCCCCAGGCAAGGTGTTAATATCGGGGGGTTACCTTGTGCTCGACCCCAAGTACTCTGGTACCGCGGTATCCACATCGTCCCGATTCTACACCGTCATCCGGGAAGGTCCCTCTCGTGGCGCAAATATCATCCGCGTGAGGTCTCCACAGTTCACGAATGCAACCTGGGAATACTCCATCTCGACAACGCAAGGTCCTGTAAGAGTGGATGAATTACCAACGAAGTACGTTGCAAATAATAGATGTTGTCGTACGATGTTCTTAATAGAGACGTAAATCTACTCCAGTACCAGCGAGAACAAATTCGTCTATCTAGCGCTACAGATCACCCTCGTACTGATCGCTGAAATCATTGGGATTACCTCGGTGAACTCTACATTGTCCAAAGGCCTCGACATTGCGATAGTTGGAGACAACGACTTTTATTCGCAGAGAGAAAAGGTTGGAACGAAGCTCAGTGTTGAGCTCGGGATTAAAATGATTTATAGCTTAATTCCCTGCATCTTCCTCGAACTCTCGGCTCTCTAGGCCAAATACCTCCTTTCACCTCCACTGGAGTTTCGTTGTCCCAAGTTCACAAAACGGGACTTGGATCCTCTGCGGCCCTTATCACATCTCTCGTTTCTGGTTTGCTGATCCATTTTCAAAGTATACCCACGGATTCTTTCTCTGTTCCCTCAAGCGATGGTCGCCTGTTAGCCCACAACCTCGCACAATATGTGCACTGTTACGCTCAGGGGAAGGTGGGTAGTGGGTTCGATGTCGCTGCTGCCTCATTTGGCAGCCATATGTACACTCGTTTCAATCCGGCTGTACTGAACGGCTTGATGAATGACGAAGCTGTGAGTTTCCGTATCGTTATAACGTCGCTTACTAGACGACAATATGTATTCACCGTTTAGATATACTCCCAACCTCTTCGTCCGATACTTTCGCCCTCCAATACGGCATGGGATCATGCCATCAAGCCGTTCAAGCTTCCACCATTGACAAGGCTCATGCTTGCGGACGTTGACGCGGGCAGCGACACACCCTCGCTCGTAGGCAAGGTCCTCAAATGGAGGACAGAAAATCCTGACCAAGGTACGTCATTCCCCTTTCTACTGTCAGCTGCACAATCATTGTGTGGCGTGGGTCAATCTTGAGCTGACAGTGGTCACCTGTCTTTGGTATTGATTTTCCCTCCCAGCGCTTGCGATCTGGACTGATATAGATACATTGAACACGAGGCTAGCGGAAACGCTTGTTGAGTTGTCAAAACTCTATCAGGAAGATGTCACAAACTATACCACTGCGGTTAAGTATATCGCCTCCCTCCAACCAATACAGGTTCGTCTGGAAGCCATTTGTCTGGAAAAACAATACTCAGCCGAGTTATTTCAGTGGCAAGCTAATCCCTTCCAACCCGAAGAGGAGATGCCCATCATCTCAAAGTTCTATAGCGCCCATGAAATTTCACAGGTACATGTTCAAGCTCTGTATACCTAATGGTTATATATCTACCATCACATTTCAATCAGGCCATTCGCTCTAGAATGAAAAAAATGGGAGAGCTCTCCGGCGTCCCCATTGAACCGGTAGAACAGACAAAGCTCCTTGATTCCTGCGTATCCCTCGCCGGTGTCATCGGAGGAGGTGTTCCAGGAGGTATATTGATTCGTGTTTTCTACCTAAGATGACGGCAACTCACTTGTCATGTAGCCGGTGGATATGATGCAATCTGGCTTCTGGTATGTGACCCTGTAGACTCATCACCAGATATCCCTCCTCTCGAACGTGTGGACCAAACGTGGAGCGAGTATACTCAACTCGACGTGTCTCCTCTGTCTGTGACGGAGAGTTCCGCAGGCGGAACCCGCGTCGAGAATGTGGATGCAATTACCGGTCTGGCGGAGGCCACTGCAATGTTGGCTCAATCTGCGTGAATTTTTGGAACCTGTATCTTGTCACATATATCTTTCCATGCGTTCTACATCCTGTATACTAATAGACATAGCGCAAATCTGTTTTGTAGCACGTTATCTAACGTCGAGAAATTGTGTATAGACCTCTAGGATCTAAATGCTCGATATTTCAATATACAACCCACTTGGATTTCACAGCAGACGGAGAAGGCCATGGGCATGATAGATAATCCAGAAATAAGCAAGGGCTCAACAACTCAGCACATACACAAAACGAAATTACCATGCCATGCGTTGATTAGTAGATCTATGAGTGGGTACATGTTAAGGATCCATTATCGTCCCAGTCGATAGTCAAGTATCTATGTATGTATACTTACAAGGTCAAATCCCCTTAACATCATTACAAACAAATCCTCGGCTCTCCTTTCACAGACCAGGATTTCCCAAGAGCAATGAAGAGCGAAATTACCATGACCACGACGCCAAAGGATGCGCAAAGAACGGAGGGAAGCTTAGCGTGACCGTACCATGGAAGCTTGGGGTTTAGTAATTTGAAGTAACACGCCGCAGGGAAGATGTATGCAAGCGTTGTTGCAGAGACACCGCCTGTGATTTCAAGCATAACACCAAGATCGCATGTTATGAGTGCAACTATGGATAAAGTATCGATGAGTTGGTGTTGATCTTCAACACCCGTTTATAGAATGGAAAAACATACCAATAAGGGAGGCGAAGAGGATGGTTGTTGTGAAGAAGATATGCCGCTGTAGATTGAAGGGTTCGTGGGAAAAGAAATATTGTTCAATAACCTGGATGGGGGCGATGAGCATGTTTTGCAGCTGTTGATGTGGGAGGGAACATGCCTCTCTACATACAAACAACTCCAATGGTAATGTAGTGAACATGTTCAAGCCGAAGCAGAAACGTGCTACATTTATGAGGGTGTCATTCTGAAAGACGAAAGGTAAGTCGACACATTACTCTGCACAAAAGATGACAATCACCGAGGCGAAGTTATTCAAGATATTCCCTTGTGTTCTGTCAGTGAATACTACGTATGCCGACACTGCGAGCGTTATGCAACACAGAAGCGATATGAATGTTGAAATATGTGTTACTTTCGCGAAACGGTCAAGAGTTGGCGTGCGAAGACTTCCGTAGATGAGGAGGGAATTATGATGACACACTATAGAGGGCCAGATGAATAAAGCAGTCATGTCAAAGAGGGATGCTTTGCTTACCGAAAGCGAAGCTAATCACGCCGATGGCTTGGAATATACCAGGTTGGATGATCGTGAAACGCTTGGATGGATTGCCTTTAAGCTCTGGCGCAGTGTGTGGACCTTCGATAATGACAGACACAACAATAATGACCATGCCAACGAGAGCAATGCCCGAAGCTCGAGCAAGCTTGTGGATGTCACGATAGAGGGAAAGGGGATAGGATACACATGCGGTGCAGAGGGTGATAATGAACTGGCGATTTGTAAATAATTTGAGGACGGGTATCGTGTGGAGATTTGGAAATATTGAACGGATGACGTGGGGTATAGTGTCGCCAATGATGATGCCGAAAGCACACATACCTTCTCTTAGTGAATAAAAAAAAACGAACAGGTCAAAGGTGTTGTTACTTACCTCCAAAAGCAAAGGCAAACTGGAAAAATGAGACGGCGGCTCGACCGCTGGGTCCAAAGCAATGGTCCATAATCTCGATATAAGAATGTCGACCACTGAGTTTTGCATTGACGACGATGAGACGTATTGTCCAATCCGTGATGACGCACAGGATAGTGAGGAGTAATAATCCAGTGAAAAAGCCAGCTTGGCTAACTGCGTAGGGTAAACCTGTGTTCAATCATGAGTCCAAGATGATCTCGAGGAAATGGATTTCAAGGAAATAGTACCAATTATACCTACACCGCGTTAACCCTGAAACATACTACAGAACTTTATAGGACTTCACCTGCTCCAAGGATTGAGTTTGCCATATTGGCAATAGAGTCCAACAAACCACCACCGGCTGTTCTCTTTTTCGCCAACTCGTCCAAGTCATAATCATGGCCTTCGGAAACCCTATCTGGAGCATCTATACTTCGTCTCCGAGTAGTGTCGACGAGGCCCACAAGTAGGGGCATGGACTGATCCGAACGTCTTCGTCCTGGTATGCTTTCAACGTCGACATCTTCGTCAATGTCATCCGAGTCCAGTTCAAATTCTACATGGAGAAGCCGTTGAGTTCGTGATTGTGGAGTAACCTGCAGAATGTGGCTGGACACGTACACACCTGCTTCACGACTAGCAAGAGTTGACCGCAGCGTCGGTGCAATAATCACAGGTTCCTCCTGGAATCTGACAGCGTGATCTGACCGCGCAGTCAGCATAATGTCTTCGGTTTGGTCATCGTCATCGTCGACGGAGAAAATTGGCTGGCGTTGGATATTGTTGGCGGATCCAAGTAGTGGTTCAGAGTGTTCTGCATCGGCTAGCGAGGTTCTTTCCCTTCTTGCAGGTTTGAAAGGCATTTTATGAATGAGTTATGGGCATGGAGAGCGCACTGCCGCGTCAATGAACTTATTGGGGGGTGTAATGTAATCACGTGATTCAGGTTTTTGACGAGATGCCATTGCATTGGCAGCTCCAATCATTGCGACCCTAAGCTGATCATAGCTTCAATGTTTCTCTTGTGTGTCCTTCAAAGCTTCCTATGTATTTTCTTATGCCTGCAAAGTGTAAACGTGAGTGGAAGTTTCGAGGCCAAGGTACGTCCACGTGGTTGATTTGATGGTATTATACCATCGCCAAGAAATTTGAGAAGGTCAAGTTTGTCTGGTGCCGAGTGCATCGAATGTCTTTCTGCTGAAGTCTCCTAGATTCTGACTCTTAGCCGTTCTTTCCGTCTTTCACATCGTTACGACCACTATCTGCTTGAAAATTTCGCCATGTTCTGCTCACTCTCCTTTCCCATTACCTTGTTCATACTCCTTTCATCTTTCACCCCCGCCTTCGCCAACCTCCAGGCATCTGTCGAGCAGCTAGCAGCTGACTACGGACTTTCTACGAGCACATCACTCCCTTTTCCCAGCGCAACGCAAAGTACACAAGATGCTCAAAAACTCATCGTCCAAGACTGGTCACTGGGCAAAGGGGCAATTCAAACGAACCCTAATAACCTCGCCTTTGTCCCAGACCCTTTTCCTACCAAACCAGTTGCTATCGGCAAAACAAATAATATTGGAAAGCCCGTCCTACAAGTAACGTATCCCGAAGGCAGCTACTCGTCCGACACTGGCGGCGCTCAGTTTTACAACTTGTGGAATGCGACAGCAGGATCTCAGTTCCAGACCATGGTGGTATCATATGAAGTCGCGTTTGATGACTACTTTGACTGGGTCAAGGGTGGGAAGCTTCCTGGACTGCGTGGCTCTACAAAATCGAACTTGGGGGGGTGCAGCAGTGCCAAAGCATCGGCCACGAATGACTGTTTCAACATTCGGCTTATGTGGCGTAACAGTGGAAGTGCTGAGGGTATGATCATTGTAATCGGTGACGATTGTTCTTTTGACTTAGGTTCTGCAGTATTTGCCTCAATCCCCACTTCGGACGACCTTTGTAACCAGTCTGGGGTTAGCTGCGCCTCCGAGGCTACCAGTTTGCAACGAGGTACCTTTGGCTTTACCAGTGGCCAGTACGTGCCGTATACAATCTTCCAAACTTCATCCTTATGACTCCCAGATGGAATCGAATTACCATTCTCATCCGTTTGAACGACCAACATAGTGCCAATGGAAACATTCAGGTCTAGTGCGTCAATAAATCTTTCAGATAGGCGGTTTTTTGTTGATTTTCATTGCAATTGATAGTTACAACGACTTTTTGGCAATCAATCAACAAGGCCTCCAACTCAGGACGAACCCCCAAGTCTATTTAACTGGGTTCTATTTCTCGTGAGCACTCCTAATTTTTACCCTTCTCATCCATCTAATAGTTACCGGAACAGAACTTTCTTTGGAGGTAAACATGACCTTTTTGCATTGTAGACCATGGACAGCAACTGACAAGTTGGTTGTTAGGATCCGATAAAAGCTGGGCAACACCAAACACCACCCACTCCTATTTCCGTAATATCAACTTGTACGGTAGCAGTGCTGCGTCGAATCTCACAGGTAAAGCGATCAACAGCGCGACCCCCTTGATCACTAGGATGGCACTCATCAACCTTGTTCCATTAATATCGGGCTTGGCGGCGTTCTTTCTATAGTTTTGCTGCGGTATTTGAGGTGGTGTAACATTCATATCGGCGGGTTTCTATTGTTATTGAATTTTCTGAGAGAGTCGATGTTCATAATTTCAGACAGTCATTTTTACACCCATAAGCGCTCATAGATGCTTTGTACAAATCTCCATTTCCACTCTGTTCTTTGTTGTGAATGACGTTCAAAGTCCGTTTCCGATACTGCAATGTAAAACTACAAATGGTCTTGCATTGGACGTTCAGTGCGTTTTTGAAGAAAACATATTTTTCACAACCTTCATATTGCACGTGGCCGCAGCACTGCATCTGATTCAGTACTCTGAGTCTTTCTTTCTCCCAACTTCCAAGAATTACTATTTTCCATCTCGCAGGGCAGGTTTCCCCACTACTTTTAACTTCGACTAGACGATCTTCCACTATGTATCATCAACACATTCTCCTATATTCTCTCCTAATTTCTATGCCGATTTACCGTGTTGCCAGTCAGCAGACATCAGCTGAACAAATTGCTGCACAGTATGGCCTCACGACCAGCACAACTCTACCATTCCCTAGTGCCACACAAAGCGCAACAGATACAGACTCACTCATCGTGTCAAATTGGTCTCTTGGGAAAGGTAGAATCCAGGACAATCCCGATCACCTTGCATTCGTCGACGATCCGTTCCCAAGGACGTCCGGAGCAAATTCTACCGGCACAGTGCTTGAAGTTACATATCCCGAGAACAGCTTCGGCTCGTCAGATAGCGGTGCACAATTTATCAACTTGTGGAATGCGACAGACGGATCGTCATTCCAGTCCATGCTCCTTTCTTACGAGGTGGCCTTCGATACTGGATTTGATTGGGTCAAGGGCGGTAAGCTCCCAGGATTACGTGGTGGGACAAATTCGACCGGCTGTAGTGGCGGTAACGAGTCAGACGGCAAGGATTGCTTCAGCACACGGTTGATGTGGAGAGGTAATGGGAAAGGAGAAGGTGGATATTCAGGATTTCTCTCTATTTCATTCTCACCGGGCGTATCCCAGTTTATGCCTATATACCCACTTCAAACAATCTATGCTCTTCGGATGGTGTTATATGTAATTCAGACTTTGGCATTTCTCTTCAGCGTGGTGTTTTCGGCTTCGTCAGCGGCCAGTAAGCACCATCTACAATTTGAGGAGGTTTGCATCCTTACATCAGACGACGTAGATGGAACAGAATCACCCTTCTCGTCCGCCTGAACGATCCTCCAAACGTTGCCAACGGCAATGTTCAACTCTAGTTCGCCTTTTCTCAGTCTTTTTGCTCCACTCAGGCTGACATGGCCTTCGAAATCAGTTACAACGACTTGAAGGCTATTGATCAACAAAATCTCCAAATCCGCAGCAGTTCGTCGGTAACCGCGAATGGTCTATATTTCTCGTGCGTACGGCTTCTCCATGACCGTCTACATCTTATCGACCGTGTTCTAAATCCAGGACTTTCTTTGGAGGTGACTCAAGAATCTTATGATAATACGGTGCCTGCTCATTATTTCACAACACAGGTGCTGACGACAGTTGGGAAACACCAACCACCACCCATACCTATTTCCGCAATATCCGGTTATTTGGCGGAAGTTCAGCATCTAATCTTACTGGCAAAGTCGTCAGTAATGCCGCTGATCGCACAGCGTCCTTCCGGATGACTGCTCTCCTTTTTTGGCTCTCCATCATCGGATGGGCAGCTATGTTACTTTAAAATGCAATCGGACATGAATTTACTAAAGTACTGCCAGTGGACTATATCTCCCCGCTTAATTGGACGTAACACGCATCCGAGGACTCGTAATATCGACTGTCAGTCAATATACCCAAGTTCTTGCTAAGCTCTACTGTATTATTTTGGTAGAGTGCAAGTGTATGAAATCTAGTGTAGTAGGCCCCTCAAAATGTATTTCATCATTGTGGGCCATGGAGTGCACACTTAAGTGATAAATATATACATTGAGTGAGATTCAACCCATCGTTGGATGTTTTGCCAGGTTGCAAACAGACCTACTCAACAGGTTGCTGTATGGTTACTTTTTCACCTGTTGGGGGTTGATGGAAAAGTCAACCTACTAAAGTTCAACCAGAGTCTGGTTGAAATACAAGTATCAACCTAAACCAGGTTGTTTTGCAACCTGGGCAGGCTTCATAGTGGGGGTACCCTGCGCATGCGCATACATTGTCTAATGTGGCGGGCGGACACCCGGGTGAGTCATGGGCCGACTACTTACTTGCCGACTACATACGCCGATAGTGCCTATAGCTAGCAATTCATAAGTAACAGGAAGTCTTGGAATCGACCGCGAAGGCTATCTGGGCCGCGCCACTAACTTGCGACGGTTATGTGGCACTCTTACACCAGCAAGTCAAAAGAAATTGTGTGCCCTTATGTAATACTAAATGTCGAATTAATGGCTTGATTTTTTTTGTTTCTAAAAATAAACCGTCGGTTACAGTGGTTGCTTGGCAACTTTCTGTGTTCTCCATTTACTCTTCCTCTCCGTTTTTTCACCAGCGTCAAGATTTGGATGGATCATTTCTAAACCGACTATCTCTTTTATCATCTTCGAACAGACGCCACATCCACACTCAGGTTGTCTTCAACGGACATTGACGACCCAACTACATACTACACTCTTTATCAATCTTGAAAACTATATTGACTTCGACACCGTTTATACCCTTCAATGGCTTATCCTCCCGATTCATCAGGGCTACCTTATCACTCCAAACAGCATGATTCGAGCTGGGACCTCTTTGCAGGAATGAAGAAGCTCGAACATTCGTATGAAGAGTTTGATACGCGTCATTCCAGCCAAGCTCATCTTGTCTATGCCGATGGAGACATGCCTAAAAGCAAGGTATGCGAGGGAATGTCACAAATGTACACATGAATGATTGATGACGATATTGCAACGTTTTCAGTTCCTTAAACTCTATAACTATCTCTTGAACGTGTCCATTGTAACCCGTTGGTTCCTATTCATTGTTCCTCTATTGGCCTTGCTCTGGATTCCCGGTATCCTCTCGTTAACTGTGTTTCCAAAGACTACTGTGAGTTTGAGCCTTCACGCGAACGGTTTCATCAAATGATGTCCTTCCTTTTTAGATATGGGGTGTACGACTGTTATGGTGGAGTGTGTGGCTCAGCGTTGCGTGGGGAGGTTCGGTGACCTAATTTCCTGGATAAAATTTCTGTTAATAAGCTCCTTTAGGGTGGTGGATAGCGCTCGCCTTCTCGTGAGTTTTGCGTTCTTCCAAGTCATATGCAATATTCGTGATGTGATGTTGGGGCTTTTCAGCTTGATTATTCCATCCATCTTGAGGTTCACTATCGGCATCGTGGCGGTGGGAACACGGAGATACATTGATTGGATGGCAGTTCTCCACAGGTGGGTTGGGTTGTGGCACAGGATGATGGTTGTTTTAAACATACTTGCAGATATATCGCACTCTTCATGTGGACACTTGCTATATGGATCTCGTGGGGTCCTCTTATCGACGACAAACAACCTGACGGTACTGGTACGAAGAGTATTCAGGCTTCTGATACGGCCGCGCGTCTGCTCTTTTCATTCTTTCTTTGTTCCGCGGTTCTCTTATTTGAGAAATTCTCTATTCAATGGATTGCTGGAAAATTCCATCAACGATCTTACGCTGGTCTGTTTCCCTCCTGTCCATCAAAGTTTGCGAAAACTGACTAGATTTGATGCATGACAGAACGCATCGCTGAGCAAAAGTTTGCCGTGAAGTCCCTAGTGTCTCTATATCGGAACTCGAAAGACATCCCTGGGAGATCGAATGGCCATGATGGCCCGTCGAAACGAGGATCTGTTGATGCTAAACGATTTTTCAAGAAGTTCAGGCAGGGCATACGTATGGCAGCGACTACGACTACCACGGCGTTAGGAAACGTCGCTTCGGAAATTGCAGGGAGGTAATACTGCCGAAGTTACTCTTTCGATAAGCAAGACATGTTGACTTATGCCATCGGTGCATAGCTCTGTGCTCCAACCCAACTCTCCACAGGCGATGGTAAAAACTGCTTTGGAGTCTGCCAATAAATCGAGGCTGGTACGTCAGTTCAAGAAGTTGTTGGGTATCTCGTCAATGCTTCGTAATGAGCTGACAGATTCACTTTAGCTTGCCCGCCGGCTCTTCTATTCCTTCGCGAAACCCAATGAAAAATATCTCCTCGTAGATGATATTACACCTTACTTTACATCTGCCGAGGAAGCGGACCACGTATTTTCACTTTTTGACAAGGATATGAACGGAGATGCCTCCCTTGACGAAGTTGAGATGGCGTGCCTGTAAGTAGAAGCTTTTCGAACATCCCTCGGTGCCGGACAGTGATTCATTCGTATTACTTCGGGGCTCATCATCATTTCCTAGGGAAATTCATCGTGAACAGTTGTCGATCGAGAATTCTATGCAAAATCTCGACAGCGCTGTAGGTCGCTTGGATAATATCTTAATGAGCGTATATACCGTCATCGCTCTCATCATCATTGCTGTCGCATTAGTGTGTGCTTCGACTTCCTAAACTATGCCTGATGTAGAATCGTCATTTCCAGGAAGCCCAACTCGCTACCCTAGTAACAGGGGCTGGTACTCTTGTTCTTGGTTGGTGCATATCTCTCTCAGGGATCTTGGACTTTGAGATGATTTTTTGTCGTAACTTTTTTCTTTAGGATTGAGCTGGCTCATCGGTGGCAGTTTGCAGGAAGTCCTCACAAGCATTATTTTCCTTTTCGTCAAACATCCATTTGATGTTGGTGATCGCATCTCTATCGGGAAAGAGAACTATACTGTCAAAGAGATTCGTCTCCTGAGCACAGTTTTCCTTGATGGAAACAGCACTCTTGTTCAAGCTCCAAACACGGTATTGAATACACAGGTATCAAAGTTTCTTTGACAATCTGTCGTAACTCAACTTCTATTTCAGTTCATTCAAAATATTCGCCGTAGCCCACAAGTAAGCTTCAACTCTTCGTTTAACTTACATTCTTATCATAAATACAGATGTCAGAGACATTCACGTTCGAGGTGAATTACGCCACTACTTTTGAAGATCTGGAAAAACTGCGCGACAAGATGCTCGCCTTCGTCAGAACAGAGCGGCGTGATTACCAACCTGCTTTTGATGTCGTTGTAAAGGGTCAGGATGTGGTATCAATTGTCCAAGTGAATTCAACGTTGATGATTATCCATCTATACAGACTTCCCAGGCCAAGAAAAACTGACACTGTCGGCTGACATAAAATATAAAAGCAATTGGCAGCAAGGGGCTTTGAAAGGTCATCCTAAGTTGATTTGATATGTCCATTGCTCATTCTAATCGCAGTAAGTCGGCGAAACAAGTGGATATGTTCCCTGAAAACGGCCTTAGCCGAGCTAAGGATTTATGGCCCTGGGGGAAACCCAGACGCACCGGCCCCTGTCGCGCGATATACGAAGGTACCTTTTGATGAAATCAAGGCTAAAGAACACCAGGACGCCCAGATATTCCCAGAAATGCCGCCTAGTGGGTGGCAACTTGCAGATAAAAATGCTGTGATTAGTATGTGGTATATTCATGGCTCTCGGGACAAGTCGAAATCTGATATCCCCCAGTTGATGAATCTAATAATGTTTTTGGAGAGGCTAATCAGGTTCGTATCGGCGTGCCCAAATACCAACCACTATATATTCACGTTTTTCATCGAAGGTATACCCGACAAGTCCAAGGAACCTTTCGGAGACTTCAGGCGGTGGCTTGAGGCCGAGACCCTTCGTGTCCTCGTTGCCCCTTTCGGCTGCTACGTCATCTTCAACTAGTAAGGCAGACGATATCGAGATGGTGACAAGGCATTAGCACATCCAGGAACCTGCCCCTGATTCAGTATCAACTCCCATCCACCTGTCTCCATGACGAGATGAAAAACTGAATTGGAGTGGATTGTAGAATGTATCTAGTACATCTGGGTTAACTACTATGTCATTCGATTGCAGAAATTCAACGCCGAGTGATGACGTTAAGTAGTATTGGTAAAAAAATCTGGGGATCTAATCTTTACACGAAAAGAACACAGTACTTATTACTGACATAAGAGCAACTCCAAGGAAATTGAAATATAACATTACAAACCTCGACTGAATTCTCATCTTGTATCTTCAACCTTGGACTTCTCTCTCCCGTACGGGCAGAACATCCTAGATCTTCATAGAATAGCCGTGCTTAAAAATGGAGCACAAATAATGTTGATACAATCTCGTCGTACATACTACAAGGACTGGCTGATGATAGGTGGGTGCTACACGTTCCACCCATTAGCTTGTTGTTCAGGGCTGCCCCAACCAGCACTGGTACCACCTCCACCCCATGCACTTGTTGCACCTCCAGTGGTGGTAGGACTAGAGGACCATGCACTAGGAGCACCGGTGCGGGATGGACTTGCAGCCCCGCTCCAACCAGTCCCACTTGCAGCTGCCCATCCTCCACCTCCTACCCCGCCCGCATTCCATCCGTCGGTGACACCTTGTCCATTGGCTTGGGATTCCGCTCCCGTAAGCATATCCAACTCGGGCTGAGATTTCAGACCAAGAATCAAGTTGGCTAATTTGGTTTGCAGCTCTGCCAGGCCCTAGAAGAAGGAAAGGGAAAAAAGATAAATTGCATGTATCTGGATGTCAGATGACCATTGACTAGACCTTCATGACAACCTCTTGAGGACCCAAGCTGCCATCTGTCTCCACCTCAAAATAAAATCGCCGCGGCTGGGCGTTAAAATCGAAGGATTCATTATCGCGGGGGGCTTCCTCTTCTTGAGCATTTGCGCTCAGCGGCCATTCCGCTCTTTCATCTTGTTCGAACCAATGTGTAGTGTGCCGCATCTTGTTGTAGGGGTCGTACTCGAAAGCGACGGCAGAACATGGTGACCATTTGGCGTGTTCTTTTGCAATACCCTGGATAATGACGTCGAAGCGCAGGTTGAAACGTCTACGATGTACATACCTTTTTCGCCACGCATCTCAACTTTAACTGCTGTCCTTTACGTATTTTACAGATCAAAATGGGTGCGGAACCATCATCTTGAGAATGAATATAGTGGTGTAGCAGTCACGTTGTAATGTTGTAATACAAACACACCTTTTCCAACAGGCCTCCCGAAATTCTCACTCCGTTTTGCTATCTCCTCTCCAGGTTCTGACCATTCCGCCCAGGTATCGGAAGATCCAGCAGGAACAAGATCCAAATGATGGCTATTCACGTCCATGGTCGAGTCATCGTTGCATTGGACATTCAGGTGCAGCATGAGAGAGCATGAGTCGCAACCGGCGAGGCATGTGCAATCCTGCGCGAAGTATTGAGATAGGGTGAAACACGCGTAACGAAAGAGCTTGCCCTTGTATTCCGTATTGCTTCATCGCAATTTGTACTGATAAGAGGCACCATTCCTAACCGGTGCGCAATGAATTCATCCGGTAGAACGGTTGTATTGATTTCGATTTCAACCATGTCAATCGCTGGTTCCCTGTTCAGAGAGGGTAAGCAAACGCGATAATATCCGTACCAACTGTGGGTATGTCTGCCATCATAACTCTGCGTAACGAATTTGCGAAACTGTAAAACAATGATACATCTCAATATGCTTTGTAGAAATGGATTGAAGTTGAGCCCACGCAAGATCGACATTTTTCAATATAAAGTTGACCCTATCTTTCTTGAGTTCGCGTATGTGTACTGTGGGCTCAAGGTCTTCGTGTCCTTGCATTACGAATGATGAACAGAGGATAAAGGGCAGACACTTAACATGCCGACAAAAACTAACTTTTCGTCGCGCAACTCTTGCGAAGAGCCCTGATTCCTAACAAAGACAAATACAACGAGTACTACATACTTACAAGATCTCAGTACTCAGTCTGCGAAGTCCCTATGGGCAGGAAAGTCACCTAAGCACCTAAGCTTGTAGTCAGTGCATCTCTCGTCCTGCTTATGCAAGATATTATCAACCAGATTAAGTCCCAACTGTTTGGCTGCTCATTCCCTCCCTTGTGTCGACCAACCGTTACCGCTGCGGAACTTGAAGCCTGAGACCTCAGAGGATATAAATACTTCTGGGTTGGAAGTTGGTGGTCAATTGGTGGAGATACTGTGCCTAGATAGTACATTTTTGAAGAGATATGGGGACTGGTCAAACGTGCAAGTACGTGATAGTCCCCGACAATCTCTCAAATTCTAACGCTGAATTTTGGTGACAATTGCACCACAACAGGGACTCCAGGACGCCACCTTGACTTTGCCTAATTCAAGTTAGGCCTGAAGTTCAAGGCTGAAGTCGCATGAACGGACCATGTACCGAGAAATAAATGAGACAAAGGTCACTCTAGTCGGACGCTAGTATGGACTTTTAGCGCATCTTTTTTCTCTATGTTCAACGTGCACGAGGCGCCCAGCGCCTATGCTGCACGGTACTACTACGGACAGGCTATTTACTATGACTACAAGGGCTACGGAATTTCACGCCCCCCTGGTAATCCCTGTTCTACGGCGTGGACGGTGGTGTTTCCGGGGATGCGTCTACTTCTAAGGTAAGAACTAAAGTGACATTTGTGAATTGCTTCAAACATTTCTATGCTGTTAATGTCATATGCACTTCCATTCCAGATGTTAGTACTTACTGGAGCAACGGCCGGGACAAGGCCGGGAACAAGTTTCTTTAGAATATTATGATCGTCTCCCAATGACTCCAAATATAGAAAAGATCTCTCAAAAACTTCGGAATCATCAATTGGTCATTAATATTTTCCATGCGTTGTGCTCAACGACTTTTGAAGGATATGTTTGTAAGTTAAAGACTATTTGATCTATATTTTGACCGGAACCATTCGGATTTAAAGCATTTCGATGCGAAGATGTATGGCATATCAGCGGGACAATCGCAGACAACTTCTATCTTCAGAAGCCTCAGCTGCTTGATCCCTCAGTTACTTGATCTGATCGAAATGAGATCATCTCTGGGTCCGGGGGTACTTCAGGGTACCCGCCATTATCGCATCCGAGGACGGCGCCAGGAAACATCGACTTGAAGAAGCACTTAACTGTCAATAGAATCTAGTCTTACAGAATACTCGTATGCAAGTTCAGTGTCGATACGTTTATTCGCTGACCCGGTGGCTTAGAAAGTGTACCTTGAAGTTGAAACCTTCTTCTCCGATTTGCTAGGTTCGTGACACTGGATTTGAATGAAGGTTAGAACGTTAGAATCCGGCGCCCATACTGGATGCCGAAGGAAGCAAAGCAAACCCTGCAAGACGAGGATCTCGGGTAAGTAAGGAGTTCTGCATGCGGTAAGAAAGCAGAATCCGCGGACACCTCCCCTCCCGCGGAAATGTGAAAGGTCCGTTTCTCAACATCATTTGTTCTGTAATAGCCCTGACCGTGATAGTGTTGGAGAGTTCCGTGGGCTGACAGCCATTCCCTTTGGGAGCCAAGTACATTCCCATATAAACGTGTGATCCAAAATGTATATCTAAGTCTCTCTTTTACATTCGACCACTACATAGCGATGGGGTGGACTCCAGTACGGACACTCGAGGAGAGTGAGTTGGTCTCCTTTACGATTTCTCCATGGATTATGACGCTGTACAGCCGAAGCTATTCTCTGCGCGCCTGGAAATATTCATGAAGTTGAAACGATTACCCTCGACGGACGGTCACAACGCATCTACAAGAATCTCTGGTCATCGATACGGTCTCTTTGGCTGTCTTCTGTCCAAAAATATAGTCACAAGACGTACATCGTTTTTGAAGACCAACGATATACCTATAATGAGGTCCATAAACGTGTTATCAAGGTTGCCTCACTCTTCCGCCACGTATACGGTATAAGTAAAGGTACTTCTTCTCTCATGGCATCTTGTATAGCTCCTAAATGTGTCCGCTCTATCGTTTGATATTCAGGCGACAGAGTCGGAATATGTTCTCGTAACAATCCGGAATACCTGATCTCTTTCTGGGCTTCTCGTAGGTTTCAATTTTGCTGCTAATTGATTCAGTAAGGCGATATGTGAACGGTAATTTCAGATTTATTAGGGGCTGTCCCAGTCCTGACGAATGCGTATGCCATAAATTTAATGCCTTCTGTTGGCTTCCACTCAACGTTATCCTACTTAGATGGCTTCCCCTTGAACCCCTCCGCCACTGTCTATCCCACACAGGCTGCAAACTGATTCTTCTTGACCCTGAACGCGCTGACAGGCTAGCCCCTGCCGTCTCTGATCTCCTCAGAGACACGCCAGTCACGGGTTTCCTGGTTTTTGATGACCAGAACAACGAGCGCATATGGCATGGCATGAGTTCTTTCCATAGTGCCATTGAGAAATATAATGGGGACACTACGAATATTCTGGCAATAGACCCCCACATCGTGCCCGAAGATAATGCTGTTATCATGTTTACTTCGGGTGCGCTCTTTCAGCGAGCGATCGAGAAATGTCATCCCTGTTAACACAACGTAACCTGATTAGGTACCACTGGGCTGCCTAAGGGCGTTCTCAGCACACAGCGCCAATTTTTGTCAAATATTCCTAACGTAAGACAATTATTTCTCCGTCGCAAAGCTACATACTCAACCCCAGAAGGTCCTTGTCGGGGGTATGAGAGCAAGTTTACGCAGAGGGGAAGACTATCCAGACCTTGACAAGGGCGATGAACGACAGAAAGGTATCCTGGTTGCGGTACCATTGTTCCACGTTACAGGCACTACTAGTTTTTCGGTTCGCCCATAGCTTCCTCCGATCCATGGCTTTCCTGACATCCCACCAGATGATGGCAACTGCAACGGGTATGAAAATTGTCCTGGCATCAAGATGGGTTGTTGAAGACGGTACGCCGTCCCCTGCATGATAAATAAGCCATCGAATCCTGATCGCATGCCGCCACATCAGCCGCAAGGTAATTGGCATCCAGCTTTACCACCGCGCACGTAACGGTTAAATCTATAACTAGGCTGATTAAACAGGAGAACGTCCGCGTGGCAGGGGGGTGAGTACATAACACCAGACACACCTAGGGTAACCTCTATCTTATTCGATCGCTCTTTTTTCTTTCAAAGTGTGCCTGCCATGGTTGCAGATCTCACTGAGAGTTCGTTATCCGGGCATTCATTGGATGGCCTCCTGTTTGGGGGCTCTCCCGCACCTGATAGCCTCGTTCCTAGGGCCCGTGCTGCGTTCCCTTCAGCAGTCATGTGCGATTTTACCCTTCATCATGCTCCACAAGTTAGACTGACAGCTGCACCCTAGGATTCAAGGCTATGGTTTAACAGAGACAAATTCCATTGCAGTCTCAGTAAGATAGCATTCACAACCTCCTAGGGCCTTGTGACTGACACAGTTTTAGTTCGCTGGTGAGGATTACACGGCAAGGCCCACGAGCACGTAAGTCCGTTTTTTGCGTACCCGGAACTGGCTGATTTGGTACTTGTTAGTGGTCGAGCATCTCCCGTGAACGAGATTAAGATTGTCTATAATGGGGTAGTGATGCCACCCGGTCGTGTCGGCGAAGTTTGGCTGTACGTGATTCTTTTCGTCATGCTAGGAACGCATTCGACGCGATAGACAGGCGCGGTCCCAACGTTATGACGGGTTATTGGCGTGAGCCAGGTGTGTTCGATTTTCTGATCCAGTTACGGAATTGATTCCCACTCGGCGCAAATTAGACGCCACCGAGAAAGTCATTACCCACGATGGTTGGTTAAAAACTGGCGACCTGGGATTTTTGGACGAAGAAGGCTTCCTCTATATCAAGGATAGATGTCAGCTTAGCTTTTTCTGTGAAGAAGTCATATCTGACATCATTTTTCCCCCGCAGTGAAAGATATCATCATCCGAGGCGGGGAAAACATCGTGAGTCCCGTTGATTATAGGTTCGAAACATATGAACGAGTACTTTAGGATTCTGTGTCAGTGGAAAATGCCCTTTATCGGGATCCTCGGATCCTAGAAGCCGCGGCAGTAGGTGTTCCGGACGAACGTCTTGGGGAGCTTGTAGCCGCTGTAGTTTCTGTTAAGTCTGTGTACCAAGGAAGCGTGACTGAAGCCAGCCTGATAGGACTAGCACGGAAACAGTACGGCTCTTCAATGTGTAAAAAGAGCCACATGGATCGACGCTGACGCATAACGCTATAGCCTTCCCAGATTTGCAGTGCCCGTGATGATCGTGGTTTTCGACGAACCGCTTGGTGCGTGTTTTTCGCGCCGTGTTTCAAAAAGACATTTAATGACCTCGAATCCCAGAGCATACACCATCCGGAAAGATCATCAAAGGGGAGCTTCGTCAGATCGCTCGCCGGTATTGGGAGGCTCGCTGCCGTAATGGTACTGCTCGCGAACCCTTGGCAAATCTATGAAGACAAAGTTTCTGGTGAACCGAATACTGGCAACCGTATCAACTTGTATGCAAGAAGCTAGCTGCCCCTATGTTTCTTATCCATTTATGCAAAGGTATAACGTACTATAGAAGTATGTGCCTTCACGACCTTACGAAAACATGCATTTGTTAGTGCTCGGATTACTGAGGCACGTTCTATGTATATTTTTAGAATAATTACCTAATCGCTTCATTTTTTCGATCGGGTGAAATGGATTTTTCTTATTTTCTAGTCAAATGCTTGAGGGTGTTGGTGGTCGCGCTGAAACACATGTGCGCGTAACATGAGCCATGCAGGTACTCCTCTACAGCCCCAAGGCCCCTCCCCCTATGTTTCTCAGTTTCGTGCTCATCTTGCAGAGGTCCGCGCACATCTAGCTGGTGTCGTTGGAGACGACCCTCCCCCTTCGTTCATTCCACCCACGGGCTACTGGACCCTGTCAGAAAAGAACTTGCTCTTCCACTCTTTGAGTATCTATTCTCGTTTCAGGCCTGATTTGGTATCTGCATCCATCGGTACAAAGTCTGTTGTAGATGTTTGCGCTTACATCGACCTTCTGGATGAGGCCATTGCTCGCGATAGTCATCATCTCCATCCAAGATATGACATACCGAGTGCAATCGAAGTTTCTAATGCTTGGGTTCTGAGGGAGGAAAACATGGCCGAGGATCTCATCCCTCTCGAAACTTGTTGGGAGAAAGATAATCTATTACTTGTACGGGAAGAGGAAATTTCTGCTAGAAAACTTCCGCAAACCAATGTCTCGGCTATAGAAAAGAGGCTCGCTGTTGAAGCTTTAGAAACCTGGAAACGTGACAGGAGGAGATGCTGGAGTCAAGAAGACGCGCTCAGCAGGCTAGAGTGTCATCATCTCAAGGTCATGGAGCGTATTCTGAAGGATGCAGAGTCCGGTGGTGCAGATGTAGATGAGACTCGTCCCGAGGATCAGGAGACAGAGTCTATGGGTGAACCTCCTACAGGCGGCAAACCTTCGGACCGGAACTCACAAAGCTTGGTCGGCCGTGACGAGACAATCGATCCCTTTCTTCATTTCTCGGAGGTGCCAGTCCCTGATCGATCCTCACACAAAGGCTCTACCTCTCAACGTCACACTGAAACTTCGCGACATGTCGAAATGCCTCGCGACACGCTCCCTACCCTTGGCGCCGCTTCTCCCCCGCAACCATCGTTGTCTCACCCTCTCGTTGCTCAGACTTTAGGCTATTCTCGATCGTCCAGCCCGGACGGTAACAGGGAAACCGGGATCGATCATCTGACCCTTAGTCCAGCCACTCGTAGACGTCTCCAAAAGCGGCTTCACATGCGGCGCAAGCGTGCTGTTCAACGCGGGGAGGATGTCAATGTGACCATTGGAAAACTTCGACCGGGGAAGAAAGTCCAGAAACCGAAAGCTTCCAGGTCCCGTGAAAAGCAACCTCCAGCTGAGCTTGAGGGGGACGAGGATGTTCTGATCGAGGCTGATCAGAATGGGGGAAGGTCTACCTTGCCAACCAGCTTAACACCGCCCGAGGAGGCACACCAAAAGTCAGAGGTTGGCGACGAAGATGGAAACGATAACGATATGTCACGAGGGGGTCGTCGCAATAGTCGCGGTCTCACAAAACCCTACAAAGTCAAGAGAGATTTCGAAACCAAGGGCATAGACTCCGATACCTTAATCAACGGAAATCTGGGATTCTTCCATCTATCGACCCTCAGTAGGCTAATGACGTGAGGTTTGACATGCTCTTGGTTGTTGATAAGATGGCATTGACCTTGATTGTACAGATTCTATAAATCAGGATATGATGACGTCAAAGGATCGGAGACAGCTACCTCGATATCGGCAGATACCATACGACTATTGTCCGTCATTCTCGTGGAATTCGTGACCGAGGTTGTACATCAGACTATCGCATTGCGCGAGCAAGAAAATTCTATGAAAGCTGGTATTAAAGTCTATCACCAGACAAGTGACGACGTATGTGCTCTTTCAGCTCCCTGGAATGTTTCTGATGCTGATTCAATGATATGGTAGATCACAAATGAAAACGTATCACATGTTTTGGATATGATGGGCATGACGGGGTTGAGCACAGAACAATATTTCGCACAGCTGATAGGAGACGATATACCAGCGTCAACAGAGGATGAGGATGAAACTGACGATGAAAGTGGCAGCGAGCACAGCAAGGAAGACGACGATGGTCACGACGACCCAACTCATCCTGAAAAGCCAACTACCTTCCCCTTCCTGCTTCCACTTCACCGCGAAATTCATCCCCCTCTTGTCACCCTACCAAAGTCCTTATTACCCCGTGCTTCAGCTCGCTCAAAATCTGATATCCTCGCTGACGATCACTTAATGCCGACCGAAACAGACGAGGAAGATTTATTTGAAGAACTCAATGAAGAAATGGACATAGAGGAAACAGATCAGGTGTTTTCGCATGAATATGAGACTAACCTTTGGAATCTTTTTGGTGGAAAATAGTCATTCTCAACAGCGCATGCATATAATGGACAGATATAGTTACTTCAGATCGCAATATGTGTGTACTGTAATCGATTTACATAGCTACAACCTATACATACTAAAAATATATATTAATTGTTGACTAGAGTTTGGCGTTTGGCTCGTCTCGCACCCGGGCAATGACTTTACCCCAAGTCTCACGTCGTTCAATAGCAGCCAAGCCTTCCGAAACTGTATCAAGAGAATAAAGACGATTGTACATTACGGGAGTTGCCTTGCCAGACGCAAAGAGACTGGAGAAAGAAGTTCAATTAGCATGCCAGACTAGAAGTTATTGTAGACAGGACTCACTCGAGTAGCGCTTTCCATACGACGGGGATCCTGCTTTGGTCAAAGTCTGAGGTTTCTATGCCTTAGTCTATAATAATATCAAAAAGAATCATTTGACGCACAGTGATATGCACCCCATTGTAATCCAACCAGAGATATGTTTTTGAGAAGGACAATGTTCATGGGTACCTATCATTTGAATGTTGAAGGGTGGGCTGCAATTTAGAGAGGAGATATACCAACCTTTTCGATCGTCCCAGCTGCAAAACCAATGACTAGTGCCCGTCCTTTCCATGCGATACATTTTAAAGAGTCTGAAGGGTGTAAAGTTAATATTAGTCGAGATGCGACAAAAACAGAACATGATTATACCATTTATAAGACCAACTGGATCGTATATTACATTCACACCCTTTCCGTCAGTCAACTTTAACACCTCTTTTTGCCACCCGGGCTTCGAGTAGTTTACGCCAAAGTCAGCGCCACCGTAACGCTTAGCGATGTCAAGTTTGGAGTCCGAGCCTGCCGCCGCTATTACTTTAGCACCCAGAACTGGTATAATGAGCTGTCAGTCGTACACCCGAGGCTGCTCGTAGAAGGGGTCAAGGAAGCACCTTTAGCTAGCTGTACGGCAGCGATACCAACACCGCCTGCGGCGGCTGTGACTAAAACCCATTCGCCTAGATTGGTTTTATACATCGGTTTTTCGAAGGTAAACTGGCAGCCGTATTTACCTGGTTTCAATTCAGCACGACCCACCAAGGCTTCGTAGCTTGTGGGCCAAGTAAGGAACAGACCTATGTAGTACGACCTCCCTCAGACGCTTTGTTGCGCTAACACTTTGGTAGGTTCACGTACCGGCGCCTTGGTCATATGTCATATTGTCCGGAAGAGGCATTAGCCGCTCGAGATCTGCCGCAACTTTGTCTGCATAAGCTCCCTGCGCCGCACCGAACACTCGATCCCCTGGCTTATATGGACAGCCCTTGGGAATCGGAGAATCCTTGGATATCCTCCCTGCAAATTCCGTGCCGAGTACGAACGGTAGGGGAGGCTTGAGCTGATATTTTCCCCTAGTTTGGAGGGTCTAAGTCGTGTAGATGTTATTCAAGAGGGTTGGACAAGCTTGGAGACAACATACATCGAAGAAATTGAGGCCAGCACTGTAGACGTCGACGAGTACCTGATCAGGGCCTACCTCTGGTTCTCGGACATTGGTGGACAGGGGAATTTGAGAGTGGTGCTTGAGCTCTGACACGACAAACCCGCGCATGGTTATGTGGGTGATAGTGGACTCAGCGTGAACATGATTTGAACATATGACGCTCCTTAAGAGGACCGGCTTTCTAGGGACTCTGTGTTGCCGGTCTCTTACTGTATTTATATCGGCCACTGAGGCCAAACAAGCACACGTGGCATTACTCCGCGGACTATTCAAGACATTTCCCCAGACTCAGTCCAGTTTCCGACTAGAATGTTGGGTACGACCTTTATCCTCTATTCTGCATGAAATATCTGACAGCTTCTAGTTATTGGCCTCACTGGTGGGATAGCCACAGGAAAGTCTTCCGTTTCTAAGCTTCTCAAGGCGAAGAACATCCAAATCGTTGACGCCGATCTTTTGGCGCGTGCGGTCGTCTTGCCGGGTACCAAAGCCCTCAATAAAATCGTCAAAGAGTTTGGACCAGATATACTTCTTGAGAATGGAAGCCTCGATCGCAAGAAACTCGGGGACATTGTATTCAACGATGAGGCCAAGCGGAAGAAGTTGAATGCCATTGTCCACCCAGCCGTGAGGTGGGCTATGTTCCGCAAAATCATCGAACACTACACCGGCAGCGAGAAGTATTGCGTACTTGATGTACCTCTCCTGATTGAAGGAGGACTTTGGCGTTGGGTTGGTCAGGTCGTCGTTATCTACTGGTGAGGATTTACTTGCTTCAACTAAACTAACTCTATAACCCTTCGTTCTCTAGTTCAGCCGACATCCAGCTTCAACGTCTTATGAACCGTGACAAATCTACTCGTGAGGAAGCCTTGGCACGAATCGATTCACAGATGCCCATCGCCGACAAGGTGGCCTATGCTGACTATGTCATCGACAACTCTGGCACTCCCCAGGAACTGAGCGCACAGGTTGACGCATTCGTCGAAAAGTTGGATAAGGAGATTGGCTCCCTCTGGTGGATTGGTTACATCCTTCCTTTTATCTCCTTGTTTTCCGCCATTTGGATGCTGGTGACACGTCGTCTTTTCCGCAAGAAATCTACCAGATCACTGACAGACAAGACGAAATAATCTTTTTCTCTTGTATTTGATACCCCAAATCATGTGTCTCACATCGCATCATGTTATCCATCTATGGAACGGTCAGCAACATCTGTTAAGAGCAGGTCTCTGGGACTGATCTTCGGGAGATGTCACCGAAGGAAATAGTTTCGTCGGGTGGAGAGCCATTCAAATCCACTTGAAGAACACAAAAAAATTCGATACTATCAATGCTTTTGTATATACACAATATGAGATGCTTTTCTACACGTTTGTCGTTTACTTCAGAGTTGTTGTGGTATCAATTATTACCTACATCGCTGCGATATTCGGTTTCTTTTTCCTTCTGAAAAGAGGAGCACATATTTCCAATTAACTGAATGCAAAGCCTTCACCACCCTCGTTGATCGCCAATAACAATTGTTGCCGGAGCATCTCGTACGACGTATATTGTGGAAGGTCAATCTGGTTGAAGCCTGAATAAAAACAAGATCAGCATGCTGTTCTAGCGAGGTAACAATAAATGTCACGAACAGGTGTGAGCTTGTGGCAGGCGGTCTGACTCTCCGTATGCTTTGTGTATTGAGAATCTTTGAACGCCTTGGACACCTTGAAGCTCAACGAAACCACCGAGTGGGACACGTGAGGTTCCCGTAGCGAAACTGAGGACTTTTGCGCGTTCATCGCGGTTGAATGACTTGAGAGCGCGCCACCACCAGACTATGTTCGGATCAGAGCTGCTGTATCCGTTGTACTCTGTAGCAGCCCGCCATTCATCCACATCAATATCAGGTGTGCCTGAAATGAGAAGTTCGAGTTCCTTTTCGTTAAACTGTGGATAGCTCAGTCAAAAGAGTCATCAGTAAGCAAGACAATGGAATACATACGATGGTAATGAGATCTTTGGGAATGATCTCATAAAAGCCACTCGACAGGCTCTCGATTTGCTTCTCAATCGATGAATAGAGTCTGTACTGAGCGGACAGTTGCACAAACTCTCGCTTGTTCTCTTGCGTCACAGAAATAGATTCGCCATCCTCTTTCAAAGGTACAATGCGGTTCACGCCGAACTAGAAGGATGGTCAGATTGACAATTTTGACTTCAAAGAGACACGAACCTCATCCGCTTCAACACTAAAAGTCAAGTCGAGGACAGTAGGATCGTTTTCGAGAATCCAGCAAAGGGAGTTGTAGTATTCCGGATCCACCCATTCAACGTCCTTGTAGTCAACGGGCTTGCCCAATAGCTGCCTATACAGGCTGCGTGCAAAGTACGCGTCGAGGAGGCGACCATCGTAGATGGCCTTTCCGATCACCCGGCCGACGAACTTGAAAAACGAGAGGTGTTCAGGGTTAACCCAGGAGTTCTTATTTGGCTGGTATGTGAGCTTGTCCGCAGCACAGGGCTGGAATAGCGCATTGTTGGGATCGAACATTTGTCGCGCTAGGATTTGGAACCATTCACGCGTGACACCACCCGCATCCACGCCTTCCTCGTCATAGAATCGCACACTAAGCTTGCCATATTTAATTTGCTCGCCACTTTTACGCTGGAGGTACTGGAAGCTGTCCTCAAAGACTCGTGCTCTGCGGACGTTAAGTTGGAGTGTGCCGTGATGCTCGCGGGAATGAGGTCGGCGGTGAAGTTGCTGGTTGAAGTAGTTCCGCTTGTTGTCAAAGTCAAGCACACGTGGATTATGAACCAAGAGAGAGAAGGAGCCACTCATAAGTGAAGGATTGTTGCGAACCATCAGGTTTAAAACTTTCCTGTGATTGTCAGTGAATGAGACAAACAAATCCTCCATTGCTTCCCCAGATGTTGAAGGTGACTTGGGTGATAATGATGCGCGCAATACTCGAGCTGTACTCGCTGTGCCTTTGGTAGTGCCTACATACTTGCAAACAACCATCAATGCTTCGATAAGAGGCAGGAGGACCGTGGCAATGTGTTCTGTGGCTGGTTTTTCCTCGATGACAGATAAGCAATTGCCTAATCTCTGCCAAAGGCCGGAGAATTGGAAGGATTCGTAAATCGTTTGAACCTTTTCTACATCGTCGCTGTTGGTGGAATCCAACCCCGCCGATCTTGGCGTGTACATGTAATCAATAGTCTTGAGGACACGTAAGAGTTTGGCTTGGACAGATGATGCAGACGAGAATTTCGAGGCGACAGAGGATAAGAAATCTCCCTGAGATCCCTGTAATGCAGTTAAGAGTTCGTTGAGGTCAGAAGATAAACTTTGTCCCGCTTCTTGTGCCTTGGCTTTTAGTTCCTGGGCAATGACATCGCGAGCATCAGGAATATAGGAGAGGTGCTGAATGAGGGCGAGACTTTGTTGGAATGTTCGACCCGAACATTCGCCGACCGTCAGGATATTGACAATGAAACGCAGGACAGCGTGAGGTATTTGTGGCGGATTGGCTAAAAGAATTTTTTCTTCTACTGCTTCAATGGATGGAGGATGTTGAGCGGTCGTTTCAGGATTAACATCGCCTTATTAAACTTGAGTCAGAGGTAACGCAATTCGCAGCATTACTTACCAGTTGCTGAGGCGCCAGCGGCTGGCTGCTCAACCGTAGGGTTTGATTGAGATGTTATGGCACTTTCATTCTCTGTTACTTGCATTGACGCGGTCTCGGTTGCCGCAGGGTCCTTCGAAGTCGATGCCCGAGGATCTGTATCCAGGCCTTTGTCTTTGAGGCTTGCAAGAGGTCGAGTTACTGTAGCAAGTAAACCAACAACAGATTCCATTATGGTGGGTGTTTTGAGAAGAGATTGCCTGTCCAACAGTCCAAGCAACAGAACAATAGGATAGTGGGTTTGCGGCACCAATTTCTCTTTACCCTTGCCTTTTTTCGAGGCGGATCGACGCAGGCCAACAGGCAGTTCATGTTCGGTGAGGAAGAAAAGAGAAGAGAGCTCGTTGGAGCTGACGATGAATGTCAATGCCTCGAGGCAGCGTTGTACCACGAGGTCGGGTACGACTTCATTTTGTGGGTTCAATACCAATGCCGAAAGATAGTCCGATGTCGCCTTTTGTTTTCCTAAAGTCTTGGCCATCGGTGCTTTGGTGTTCCGTACAGACATCTGTGCAAAACTCTTATCGACAGCAGCAAGATCTCCAGTTCCATCTTGCAGAATGCTCAGAAGGAGGTTGAACAATTCGGTTCGAGTCCTGGCGTTTTCACAGAGGTTTACAAGGACTCGATAAAGAAGTGTCTTCTTCAGAACTTGAGGGAAGAACAAAAGCCGGACGAGTACAGCAACTCCGACTTTATCAAGCAATTGGATGGCGTCATGCTGGGGTACAGACTTCCGAGCTGCGTTTGCGGGTATGGAGGGACCTCGGATTGCCGCATCTCGTACAAGTCGATGCGCATGTTCCTGATCTTCACGGAAGGCCCCAACTTCTGCGAGGATATGAGATGGAAGAGTTTGGATAAATCCTTCATCCTGTTCCATGAGAACAGTCTGGCGCAGTGTTGGGTCAAGGCTGGCAAGAAAACTAGCATTATCAATCTCCACTGGCCCACCAGTCGTAGGCGGCTGTGACCTCTGCGCAGCTTCTTGCTGTATGATTTCGGCACGAATCTCGGGAGGTAAGGCATCAAGGAATTCAGAACTGATTTGTGAGTCGGCAGGGCGTTCCACTCGAGCAGCGCGTTGATCTCGGACGTGCTGATTCAGAACCTCTTCCCTCATATCATCAGGCAGAGCTTCCAAAAAGGTGGGATCGATGCCGGTATCGGTAATATCAACTGGACTACCATGAATCAAGACCGTGACGCGTTCAACTGTTGTTGGGGTAGAAGAAGATTCAGCTGGTTGCACCGAAGGGCCTGCATCAGGATCAGAAGTTCCACCGTCGGCGGCGTCGACCATGTCAGCGTCAGTATCGGTCGAGCGAGTAGGTATCGCATCCTCCATTGTTTCATCCTGAGTAATTGTTGCCACCGTGGCAGGTGTGCCACTGGAAGATTCCACAGCGGCAGCTGCTTCGAATTGTGCTTTCTCATCTTCCACAGCTTTAGCCAATGCCTCAATAGCAGCTTTTTCTTCAAGTTCGGCCTTTGCCCGTGTTTCAGCTTCTTCTCTTTCCATCCTCTCCTTTTCCTCGAGTTCCTTGTCTCGATTAATTGCCTCCAGAGCTGCCGGTAACAATGCCAAAACAATATGTTTGGTGAGCTTGGTCAATCGTTCTCCCACAAAATCTCCGTTGAGGATTTTAACTTCTTGTGTCCACCTTTGCCCAGTGAGCAGAGGGTCGAGCTCACGACTAACTCGATCATTGGAACCAGGTGGGGGCTCGACTCGGATGGCGGTGGAGAATCCCCCCTGCATAACCCTACGATGTTGAAGATAGCCTCGATCAAGGTTGACCACAGCTCCCGCTGGAACCTCAAGACGAATGGTTTCGGTGCCACCTGGGACTCGAGCATGCATGACGTGCTGGAAGAGTTGAAAAGCACCACCGTTGATGAGATCGTCAATTGTTTGGCGAAGTTGAGGCCCACCGCCCGCTATTAAACGTTGAGGATAGCGAGAAATACGAGGTTGGTTCGAAGGAGTATGATTTCCGGCAGATGAGGTATCGAGGAGCAAGGGATGGGTTGTCACATCAGGCTGAATACCGGTACTGTTCCTTGAACGGCCAAAGATGTTATCATCCACTTATAAAGATTGCACATCAGATAAAATTTTTTGATAAAATCCAAAACATACAGGTGTCCCGACGACGTTGCACAAATATCCCGCCGTTGCGATTGGCGCCGTGAATAAAAGCATCTGCAAACTCAAATGCCTGTTCAATAGTGCCGCCACCAACATTGTCGAGTGCGTATTCTTCTTCGTCAGAACCCATGTCATCAGCCTCATTATCCTCATCGCGGATGATTTGTATGGGAACTAAAAATTGGTCAATGCTGTAGGACATAGGGACCGTGACGACTGACCCATGTTACCATGCTCGTCTTCTTCATCCATATCACCCCTTCCAAGGCGGACGCCATCAATGTCGCCATGGATGTCCTGGATAAAATTGATAATGCAAACGAATAGGATCAACGGTACCTCAACATACCTGCCACATGACGTTCTCATCTTCGTCTTCTGCGTCCTCATCCTCTTGATCTTCATCTTCTTCGCCAGCTTCATCGTCATCGTCATCATTCTCAACGAGGTCTTCATCTTCTTCGCCATCCCCCCAAACCTCCCCAGGACCGTGAGTTTCATCATCCACACCCTCATCCTCTTCATCTTCAGTGTTTGACGTATGCTCACTCCCAGTTTCTTCACCAAAATCCATTTCGACATCTTCGTCTTCATCACCATCTTCATCCATCTCATCTTCTCCACCGTAATGTGCGTCATCCATCTCCTTGACATTGCTGTTAGAGGCAAAATATATCTGTTCAAAAAAGTGGGAAAGACTCACTCCTCCATACATGCCGAGGGCAGAATTGCGATAAAGATCTGGTGTTTCTTCTCGATCTTCCTCTTCAATATCTGATTCATCTTCGTCAGCGGATGACATAGACGACTCGCTTTCCGATTTTGAGTTTCCGACAACTTCCTTGTTCTTGTTGGTCAATCTGCTCATCTTGATTGCAAGTTTGGTCCTGTGATAGACTTCAATAGCAGGCCAACATGAAAAGGATATACATACAGGTATTCCAATGGCTTCAAGACAGCAGGGACAAGACGACGAATGTTCGGATAATTCAGGTCAATCTCTGACAAAGCCGTGGTGAGAGTGGCTACAAAGTTTTTCTCGAGCATGACTTTTGCGATGTGTGTTGGGTTGTCATCAATTTGCTTCCGGTGTGTCGGGTGAGATCTGACTGTCAATAGGCGATAACATAATTCAGTGAGGGCAAGAAGGCGGCCATAACGCGCGTCGGTGCTTTCAGTCGAAGGAGGATCTTTTATCGCGCGACTGACAGCTTCCAAGACGAATTTCCGGACAGAGACTAGATCGGATGAGAGCTCCTTAACCTCGTGATTGGGAACGCTGTCGACACAAAGGGCAACAATGACTGACATGGCCCAGGTGCAAAGGGTGTTCTGGTTGGGGCTTTGCTCCGACTGGACTTGAGGATTAATTGTCCCAAAAGTAACAAGGTCATTGAGCAAGAAGTTAAGGGTGCCGGCCTTGAACCTATTGGGCTCCTTCGCAGGCGTCTGTGTCTTCCTTTTCGGTGAATATGAGAGGAACGCGACCTTGCACGAGTCGTAAGAAAAGAGCAATTCACTGAGACACTGCATGATGAAAGAAACATAATCGAAAGATTCAACTTTAGATTCTGAAGGGGACAAGCCATTTCCTGCTTCAGGCATTGACGATATGGTGGGCGCTACTGTGGCCTGAGTTGCAGAAGATGGTTCAAGGACATCTCGTTCTGAAGGCACAACAGCTGGGTGAGATGCCATAATTATCTTTGTCGTGGACGTGAGTTCACTGATCAATGCGTGAATGACGCCCTCAACCGGACCAAGGGAAGCTGTGGTAGACGGGGCTGTTACTGGTTGATCGATCTGCATGTCAGAGCTAACATCTGCCTCGCCTTTCTTTTCCTCCTTTGGAGGTATTTCATGTTTGAGACTGATAGTTGGAGTGGAATAAGGGGAACCAAGTATGCAGAGAGACTTTGTGACTTCCAAGAAAATTTCTGGGTTACGAAGAGCAAGCGCACTGCAGTTCCGCACGTAGTTGGCTACATCGACAACGCGGTTCCTAGGCAACGCAAGATAACGTTTAACCGTGTGCTGCATGATCTGACGAACTGTTGAGGGGTCTTCCACAATGTGGCGTAGAATAGTGGCAATGTACGCGGAACTGCCGGCGACGGAGGCTTCCTTGACACGTTTGAGCAGATTGACGACCCCATTGAGTTTTAGGAACTGCAATGCAGTATTGTGGTCCCGTGTGAGGAGGACGAAAAGGCGCAATATCGAAAGGATCTCATCTCCAGGGAGCCCAGGAGTGTTGAGAAGTCGGATACAAAAATCAAAGACAATTCCCTTGGCTTCAGTCAACGGAGGACCGACAGCGATGACTTCCGAAACTATAGGTTCGCCTTCTTTCGGTAGGGTTATGATACGGGGTTCAGCTGCAAGGGTAAACAATGCTTCTGTAACCAGGAGATGTGTTGCGAGCCATCGAGGAGGGTGGTCGGGCCGATCGACATAACACAACAACAGGGCTAGAAGACTGTCTAGAAGTGTCGCTCGTACTTCTTGACTCAAGAGTGATGGGGATTCGGAAAGTACTAGTGCGAGCAGGCGACATCTATTGGCAAGCGGTTGCTCCTGCACGTCGTCAGCGTAAGGGGAGAATCCCTTGACGTCGTCTACAAGATCTTGAACTGCTTGTCCCCGATGGGCATTATCGGGACGAACGAAAATGACATGAAGCTCGAAGAGTAAAGAAACATGTTCATCGATCAAGAGCAGCGCTTGCCGGCTGAATCCAGCACGCAAAGGCTCCCGTGCTTCATCCAGCTCCTTTCGCCATTCCTCTGCACTCTTCCCCACCGGGAATGTGCCTTCGACGGGACCCCCCTCCAATGACTGTGCATCACTGGATTCTTCAGTTGTTGCCTGAGTCTCCCCCTCAGAAGGGAATACATCAGCTGGAGGATTGGCCGGCATTTCCATCTCAGGTTCTGGATCTGGATCTGGAGGCAGTGGAAAAGGTTGTGAAAGCAAGATTTCGGTAGCTGCGTTGAGGTTGTTATTGGTACGTATGAGAGCACGCTCGACAGCAGATCGCGGAAACCCCATGTCCATTAAGATTTGAACACGGCCTTCATCAGCTCCGGGGGGGCGAGTAGAGATGATTGTAGGAGGAAGAACCCCAGACCCAGCTTCAAGCGATGGATCGGTTTTCATCTCTTCACCTTCTCCGTTCACGAGTTCAAGGACCGTTTTGACGATCGGCTTGCTGACATCCAGAGGAGCAGAAATCAACCAAGGAGCACTCCAAAGCGACTGAATGAGGGGAAGGACTGCTGTCCGCAGCCTTACCAGAAAATTGTGAGGCTCAAAATATTCAGCATCAGTATCCTTCTTGTCGCGGGTGAAGAGGAGAGCTGTTTGGCTTGACTCGATGAGGGGTTTGGATGAAATGATCGGTCGGACAAGATGGAGAGCCACTTTGAGCGCAGTGAATGCAGCATTGAGCTCCACAGCATCAGACTTGGTCCGCTCTTCCTCGCTCACTTTCATAATCCTTTCAATCGAACCCATCAATTTCTGACAAACGTTCAGAATAGCCTCGAACCCGCCTGCTTTGTAGAAAGCAAGAAGTTCGATTGTGTTCAGTATTTGAGTCGTAGTTCTCTCTGAGAAGAAAAGTGGATTGTCAGTAAAAATCAGGACAACCGTGCAAAAGTCATTCACCATCTACAAGCAACAGACTATAAACACCCAATACAACACTATAATATGCAAACGAAGAGGGCACATCATCTGTCAACAAAACGTCAGGATAAACCTGGGTATGCCACTGGTAAAACCCACCAAAACCCTTGACATCAAGATGCTTGACCATTAGGTCTGCGACAGTTGCCGATGCATCGGTGACTTGTTTCCTTTGGGCAAGTTCCGGATTGCGTCTAGCATGGAACATCTTGACCATTGCTAGAGTTCAAGAAATGTTATAGAATCACGTGGTTGACGAGAGAAGACGACATACACTGGAAGAAAGGTGCAAGAGCGGCAGGCAATCCATGTGTTAGATGTTTGAGGGCTGCAGCATTGTGCTCTTGAGGTCCGTCTGTCTTCGCTTGTGTTCCAGCTCGCGAGGACGATGGCGCAGCGCCTTGTTCACCACTGGCGACATTGCTTTCTACCGAGGCGTTGTGAGAACTATCACCATCCAAAAGGTGAGCGGTAGAAGGGTTTGGTGTCGTTCCCAAGGGAGAAAGGGGAGGTGTAACTTTAACGGCAATGCCACGCGATACGAGCCCAACGTTGAGAGTGATGTTCTCCCAAATGCTTGCTCGATGAAGGGAGCCAAGGCTACTCAACACTTCTGAGGACATATTATTAATTAAAGTCAGAAGCAATCCAATCGCAGCACGCCCATGTGCATATCCAGCAGTTGAAAAGACATCAGAAAAAAGGGTGACGCGAATATGGAGGGTGACAAGGTCTCGGAAGTGACGATTCGCTGCCTCACTGTCTTCAGCTGTGATGGGAAGAGTAAATGGATGTGTGGTTAAGACATAAGTATACTGAACAACAAACCATGGAGGTCGACAAGGGGTAACAGCTTCGAAGGCTCCTCGATACAGCTCCAAAAGGATTCGGTCTCGGCTAAAGACTGCTTGACGAGTTGCGCCAGATGTTGAAGTGTTTCGTCGCTCGCCACTTCCGTCAACGTACGCATCACTTGAACCATGGAATCAGAGGCGACACTGTTAGCATAATCATACGGGAGGCAAGGCAGACTTGTAAGCCTTCCAAGAAGGTTCAGCCCGTCAGCAGCGGTAATGAAATCTCTACAATGAGGAGTGTGCTGGAACAAGCCTTCCAAGAACTGTATGAAGCCGTTAAAAACACTGACAATCAAGAAAGAACGGTCAGCTTACCCGGCCCAAGGCATCAATGAACAGGACGACAGTATTGTCGTGCGATTTGGATTCTGCGAAATCATCTTCATCGGTTGTTTCGCTACCGCCAGCAGCGACTTCTGGTGCTGTGACAGTAGCAGCATCTTCCACAACCTCCATCGCAACATCTTCATCTTTCCGTGATGGGGTGGGGCGTGCAGCGACTAACTGATACCAATGCTTCAAGTCGTCTTGAACTTTATATGTCTTGCCGAGCTCTTCGATCTTCGTGATAGTCGCCTTAATTGCGTCAAACACGGCAGACTTAAGCAATGGATGGTGGCGTATCAGCTCATCAATGGATGTTCCAACAAGGACTGCGTTCTCCTTCTCGAGTAATATCTTGAGGTGACGTTCTGAAGTGAAAACGGCTATGATGCCAGGGATGATGCTGGGACGGCGAGCTAGCTGGACCTGCCCGACCTCATTCAAACAGAGCGCACCAATCGCATTTGCTACACCTTGTATGACCTAAACGTTGGAAATTAAAACCAAATTATGTGACGCGTTACAATATAGATATACACACCTCGATTGAAGGCTCCAAACCAGCTTCAATAGCCTTGTAAAATGTTTCCGGAAGCCCAGCCTCCTGGATAACGGCTAACGATGTGGGCTCATTGTGCACAAAGGTCGCCATGATGTTAATTGCTGTGTCAAATTAGATATGAGAGATACATAAGGAGCACTTCAACTTACCTAATGGAAGAATGGTGGGACCAAAGACAGCTCGATATTCCATGACCTTTTTGATGGACGTGAGGAGAGACAGATCAATCAAACCTCGCAAACCTTCTGCGGTACCGGAGGATTGCATCATACGATGCATTGAACGAAAGATGTGCTTCAAAGCAGCACTGCGTGCAACGGGCAGATCCCCTAACCAAGGATGACGCTCATCTACATTTGACATAGTGTGCAATTAAACGAACCTTGTAATCCAACAACATCGGGAGCCACATCTAGCGAGCCGTGCTCCTTGATGCTGACATCAACTTCGTACTAGAAATGAGCTTTTATAAAGACTCGACAAGACATGACGACAAAGATTAAACAATACCTCAATCCGGTCTACCAGCGTCTCGATTCCACGTGAGGTGCAAAAGATATTGAAAGCATTAGTGTAGCCGTAGAGAATGTTATCAATGAGCTGCATGGTCTTGGACAGGACAGGAAGGCGACTCGGTATGCGATTCTTAATCGCCTCAATTAAGACTGGTATAAGCCCAGCGCCAACAACCATGTTACCACCCGTCGAATGGGACGAGATATAAGCCACGAAATTCAAAAGGGAGTCGATGAACGATTGAGGAAGCGTTGAATCTAGAGATGCCGCATCTGCCAAGGTCTTGCGCACGAGCGCCATGAGAATTCCGTGATTCACGCCAGCATTGACAGCTGTCAGGACTTCCTGGTTGCGCTGTCGATAACGCGCAAGGGAATCGAGTGCTGCTACAGCTGTAGTCTGAAGGCGCACGGGAACATCTTGATCAATCTGAAGGAGCTCCGCAATGTGCGCAATCACATCGGGCTCATAAAGGAACAGAGAGGTTGAAGCTTGCGACTCAGGGTGTGTGTGGCCGTATATAGCAATTGCAAGTAAACGGATGGTAACGAGCTTGACGCGGTCCGCTTCCTGGCCAGGGCCCAATGCCTTAGCAGCACGGATACGAGTCAAGAGCTCGAACTTCTCGTCATCTGGGACTTTGTAGGCATTGACCAAATCAGAAAGCAGAACCATCACGGGTTTCGCAGCCAACTGCTCTTCGCTGACGTGGATGGTGATCGCCCCCGAGCCTGATGCCGCAGGAAGCGTTATGGGTTTGCGCGGTGAGCTCTGCGAAACCTCAAACGGGTCTGTCTCCATTTTTCTATCTTTTTCTTTCTCTTTTGCCTGACCCTTCTCTCCATCCATCGTTGTTTCTGTCTTGTAGAAGTTGAAATTGACCTCGCGTGCTTCTACTGGAAGCTGATCTATTTCGTGACTGCCCTTCGTCTTAGCGAGATCAACGAGGCCAATGCCATATTCGCGGAGGTGGGGCCATCTCTTGACAAGGGACAGGAGTTTGGGCGTTGAGATCCCGAGGGCGTGACTGACTGCTGCTTGAGATGAATACTGTTGCGCAGGCCGCAGCAAGACATTGAGGGCAAGAATGACTACATCAAGATCCTCTGCAAATAACAATGCGTTGATGCGCTGAAAGAACGAGGGGGAAAGTAGTGTTGAGAATAACTGAGATCGAATGTAGCAATCAACCGTCAACTCACGTCATAGGAGTTGAACATTTTTCGGTTGGTGGAGTTCTCGAGCAAAAGGCGCTCAAATCTGAGGACAGCGGTCACAGTCCTCTTTGTCAACGGCGTAAATTCAGTCAGCTGGAGATCCTCCACGTGGTATTCACGAATGACATCCTCCAGGACGACGTCGAACTTGTTTAGGACTTTAATCCATGCATTGAGATCTGTGCGAGGCCATTTCCACACGTCGATCTGAGAAAGAACATCGTGTAGGTCATCTGTTGAGGTATCGAGTAGTTTGTTGATTAGGTCTGCAATTTGCGGCGGCTGGAATTAATGTCAGAAGACATGTCGAAGCGCGTCCTGAGATATGGGAACAAGCACACAAAAAACTCACCGGTGCCACCACTTTCTTGGATGAACGAAGGATCTTCATGGTCCCCTATGGATCGCCAGGAAAATCGAGTCCCGTTCGCTGTGTAGGACTATAGATGGGAGAGCCAAGGCTTGTTCGACTTTGTTGGGAAGAGTCGAATTTCAGGGCCACACGCATTGCGTCAGCAAGCCAAATCGGGATGCTCAGTCAGCACAAATCAGACTTTCTTCTGCTTTCAAGCTCGAAATTTAAAGGAATATAAGTATTGAGCATTATGTCCTCCTCATGCAAAGGTATATATATCTAGGGGTATATCTATTGTACTTTGACTGTCTTATGCGCGCTGCCTTCAGCCTCAGCCTCAGCCTTGATGCCTTCGGCCTCGACTTCCTCCAAAAGCTTCTTCTCGATGGCTGCTTGAGCCTCTTTGGACGCATTCTTCATGGCCTTCTTGGCTGCCGCAACACGAGTGCGGTATTCCCGGTACTTGTCGTCAGTGCCAAAGATGCGGTCCCACCAACGGAAAGAAGTGGAGAAGTTATTTGTGAAGGCCATATGATGGAAATCGTGGTGTTCGGCACCTGACCAGAAAGGAAGAATGCGCTGCAAAGACCAGGGGAAGTCTATAATCCTCTTGTCAGGCTTACTCTCGGGCAATCATAGACGGGCATACCATATCCGCTGTGTGCATCGATCGCTTGGAAAAGGCGAAGGGTGATCCAGATATACATAGTGACGATGTGGAAGTTTTGTGTCAAGTAGCAGTACAGCAAAGGACCAAGGATAGTTCCTGTCCCGAGAATCATAACTTCCGCAGGGTGGGCATATTCGGCCGCAAGACCAAAAGGTGCAGAATACTTGTGGTGAATCTTGTGGATATGCTTATACAAGACACCGGTGTGAAGTGCCTGATGAGCTGGACACCAATAAGAATGAATGAGTCATGGTCCGATCATATAACAACTAACCAAGGAAATGGAACAAGTCTTCAAAGAAAAAGAAGAACGCGATTTGAGGTACCATCGCCTTCACAGACGGAAAAGGAACCTGATATGTCGACATGCCAATGGATTCTGCCAAAGGGTGGAACAACCAAATCTTACAAGAAAATTGTGTGAACAGTTGTCAAGGGCGAGGAACACAGAAAGCTTACTGTTGGGAGTTCCACAGTGAAATGAGAGAAAAGTACGAGCTTAGTGCACTCCCACTGCTGCGCAGGTGTAGGGACTTTGTTAGGCTGCAGTTTCCACTTGCGGAAGTAGGGAATTGAGTCGATGATAATCCATGGAACAGAACGCCCGAAATAAACTATCTTTGTAAAGAAGAACTCTTCAACTGACGGCGAAAGGAATTTGCAAAAAGAAACAAACCTCGTGAAGTAAGAAGCTCATCAATCCCGTCGCAATAATGGGATTGCCAATCATGGCATACCACGCAACCCACTGTTGCTCGAACCAGTTGAGGGAGGAGAAGTCGGTAGCGGAGTAGAGGTCAGCACTTAATGTACTGTTGAACATGATGGTCAGGACGAGGAGACGCCGTGTGAGGCTCGTCAATTTATAAAAAAAAAATCGAGACACGACAAGTTTTTAAGCGCACCACTTTCTGGTGTATTTTATCACGTGACAATTGTTGGGTGATTATGCGTTGTTTGGCTTGGCGGCACGATCGCGTCGCGTCTAATTCAGTCCAGGCCGCCTCTCCACCAGTCAACGTTTCAACTCACACATCGTTCCTATCAAATTGTGACCCATGGGAAAGAGAAAGGCCAATTCGGAAGCTTTTATAGAGGACGAAGATACAAAACCCTCCAAACGTGTTCAGGTTCATCTCAGGCGCCGTTTTGTCGTATTTCGACTTGTCTAACGCGTAGATTCCCAGAAGCAGAAAAATAAGGTTGTCGAGGATGAATCTGACTCGGAATACTCTGTGAAGAAAGAAGCGGATGATGAGTCGGAGCAAGACGAGATTCTGTCTGAGAAGCCTAAGAGCGAGAAAAAAGTGGCTAAAGTTACAGTATGTACTTGCTCGCCATCACTCTGATATTGTGTTTTACATGGATTTTCAGAGCGACGACATCATTGTGAAAACCACATCTGAAGGTGACAAGTACTTGGATCTGGGAAAGAAGAAGCGTATAACAGTACGCAGCTTCAAGGGGACGCCATTAATCGACATTCGCGAATTTTATGGTAATGACGGAGATGAGAAGCCTGGGAAGAAGGGGATATCGTTGACCTTGGAACAGGTATGTTCACCCTCTTTGATATTTACTATTCTTCATGTATATCATGTCGCAGTGGGAGACCTTGAAGAAAAGCACAGAGACCTTGGATGGGCTCTTCGCAGCAGTAAAGAAAAAGTAGAAGGAAAAAAATATCTCATCATACCAACGTTTACCATCATTATGACACTCTTAATGATTTTTTGCATTTGAACATTATGTATGTATATAGTATGTACTCTTGAAAATGTGTATCGTCTGCGTTTGCTCAGGTGTCGAGTTGTTTTATCCCCAGGACATGTACAGAAGTATCTATATTACCATGGGATATATACCAATGAGCCATCCATAAGTTAAGAAAAAAGACCAGATAAACTACATATAATATCATTATTGCCTAGTAGGCCAGCCCTGCGGCGGCCTGATGGGCACCCTCAAAACCTCTTTTCCACAAGCCCTTGATCCACGCCTTTGTCATGACAGTATAGGCACAGATATCAAGAAATAATTCTCCGATGACTAGTTTCGTATAGTCTCGTTCGAATTTCCTGTCACCGTTTCCATGAAAAGGCAGTTGATTAAGTTGAGATGAAGATATACACACCACCAGCACGAGAAGTATCTGCGTAGGAGGCAGAAATTGGAGATACCGCTGTGGACCATAGCATCAATGAGACGCTTGCGCTCATCCTGCCACGCAGCGTATGTGCAATACTTTGCAGTAATCAAGAATATTCGGATCTACGGTGCAACCCAACTCATCAGCTGCGATGAACGAAATCCACGTAGGTAGGAAGTCCACGTACATTAGAATGTGTCGTCATGAGCGCATAGTCCAGACTCCTAAGTTTATATGAGCACAATATCATAACAAAAAAAAAGTGAGCTACCGAGTCAAATCATTCAGTTTGAGAACCATAAGCACCCTTCTAGGTACTCGGCGCAAAACGTCAAACACCGAGAGGAGCAGGCCCTCTGTGGAAACGACTGCATTTCTAATCGCGTCCAATTCTGCTTTGGATTGAGGCTGTAAGTCAACCATACTAGATGCGCGGTGGAAGTTGTCATCCTCTTTTTCTCTGTCAACCGTCCCCTGAAGTGCTGCCCGTCCAGTTAGAGCTGCTTCAAATACAGGGTACTAGACAGACAACCGTTAGCGGTGAAAAAAATAAGATAACGGATAGAAAACTAGCTGACAAGTTCTGGTCCGACATTCCCGACGAGCTCCGCATATTTCTGCCGCTCAAGCGTGGTGGCCGGGGAAGCGGGAGCGATGAGAGAAAGCCAGAGCTTTGCATAGTTGATACGGAGTGCAGAATCAAGGTCAAAATAGAGTCCGTGATCAAGTAAGACGATTTCAAAGTTATATAACGAGCGGGATCCCTTGGAAGCGGGGCGGATCAGCAAATTTCCTGGTCACGACATGAATCAACGACAAATCTCGGAATGCCATGCTCAAAGTACAAGTTACCAGGATGGGGGTCCTGAGTGGTGAGATGGTGCTTAGTTTCAGATGATCGTGTATTGAAGATGATACGCACAGCGTGGAACCATCCGTTGACAAACACCATCTGGTTGAATATTCTAGATAACTCCAAGGCTACCTTATTCCGATCGATGTGAGCGACCGCTAGGTATTCCAGGTCGTCTACACGACCTCCCTGGATGTACTCCATAATAAGGACTCTTTTCGTTGCTGTGATAGTCTCGGGTATATATAAAGATGTCTGAATGCACTTGAAGTCTTCTCTCGTCCGCTCAGCATTCTGAGCTTCAAGTCCAAAGTCCATCTCCTTGGGTAAATTAGTACGCATTTCCTCCTGTTGAGCATGTGTGTGAGATTAGTCAGTTTTCACAGGGATATGCACACACCCCAAGCCACGTAAATTCAAATTCAGGGAACCAATATTTGACCCAACCTATTTATGAGGAGTTTGAGATGACGTGTTTCCAACATTTAGACTGATGCCAAACCCAAAGTAACCTCCACCATCTTCATGTCGATGTCGCAGAATTCTGCGAGGTGCGGGTGTTGCAGCTGTTGATAATCATAGGACCATGCTGCTAGATAGGAATAGACAATACCTTGACAGCGACCTTCTTCCCAGTTTCTCGATGTTGAGCTATGTGAACCTGAGCCAAACTCGCGACCCCAATCGGAGTCGGGTCGAACTCATTGAAGACTTCTGTGAGGGCCATTCCCATATCCGACCGGAACAGGGCCTCGACATCTTCGTAGGGAGTTGGCTCGCATTTGTCCTGTAATGGCCGCATTGTAGTAGTCCACTCCCTTGGAAGAACATATAATGAAGCCATATGTTGGCCCATTTTTATAAATACGCCTGCAAGACGGAGAATGAGAAAGGGGTTTTCAGATGGGCCGCGAGTTCAAGCTCTGACCTCCGTTAGCCAGCAGGGCACGGAGAACCCTTTTAGCACTGCGAGTATGGCACTCTGATAGTGCACGATCATAGTCCGCGTCCGTGACATAAGTATGTGCAAACGTCGCCTTGTAATCCACTGCTCCAAGAATCGCCGCAACTGGCCAATCATTATTTGATCAGTCACCCAGCAGGAGCAGACAGACAAGTCCTCCACGCACCTCCAACTCTAGAGCATCTCACAACCGCAAGAACGGTATGTCTGAAAGACTGTGAAGTGTTGTACGCTACACAGCCAGCACCTGCCAGTAGCAATAGAGATGCAGGGTAAAATATCCCTGGCCGCCTATAATTGGAAGTGGTGATGAAACAAGCTCGCTGGTATAATGGTTTTGGGAGATAGAGATGCTTCCGCCACCTCAAGGCCTCGCGGTGCAAGAAGGTCATGAAGGGTTGAATACAGTGGCAGTCACTGTAACTTTTCTTTTACCCCTTATGGTAACATGACCTCATCACGATATATACTGACCCCTACAAGTTGAAGGCACTTCGTTCACGTCTCCATCAGCAGTCTTGCTCAACATTCACTGCGTGCGTTGACAACTCCATTATAAATTCTGTCCTATCGTTCTCTGTCTATTCCCCACTGACCTTGCAAAGCTCTGCCATCATGAGTTAACACGGAAGCTGAACTGACTCAGGCCTATGCGAAGGCAAGTCCCTTAGTCTCGTTGCACGTCTAGGTATGCCTTCCAGCGCGCGGAGTCACCCCTACAGGGGAGACTCGCTTGTCTTTCTCGCTCTTCGGTCTCCTCACTACAAAATCTTGCCATACTCCCTTACGGGTGTATCTGCACTCGCCGCGCAGGTGGTCGAGACTATGCCAGAGCACCCGAAGCTGTGAGCGAGTCTTTTGACCCTTTTCCGCGTCTAGAATTCTCGCAACGCATCGAGTCTTATGCCTCGTCGGAGGTGGGCCTATGTAGAATAAAAGAATTATTCTCCTCATTCCCAAATAATTACTATGCCTCTGCAAATAGAATAGAGCTTCATCATGATTTGACAAATGCGCGTGGTCAAGATTGCGTTCAACACACCAGTAGCCATTCAGAACGCTAATGACCTTCTATCCAAATTTGCCAAAAATTAACAGGCAAAAGTGAGCAAGTTCGCCAGTTTGTCCTCTGCGGACATTGTGCTGCTTTCTATGATTGATTTCGAACCTTGATTTTATTGACATCCAATATAAGAACGTACCGGCTTTGTCGCTCGAGCGAAAGGCTTTACGCACCAACTAAAGCCCATAGACCAATTCTCCGCGACTGGCCAAGAGACGTCTGACTTGTTCCCATCGTTGATCCAGAAAATATATGACGGTAAGAGGGCAAAGTTACTGGCCGGTCGCATGGTCAGAGGTAAGTTTATTGTCCTTGATAAAAGAGGTGTGCTAGAAGCATTAGAGTTTTATACCATGACTCTAGCACGTACCATAAATGATTACTCCCCTCTACTCAGGCTCTTGCTTACTCGGCGTTTGAGTCTTCCCAAGAACAGCGTATACTTCATCCGCGTAATCGTGAGTGGGCTCTTGGTGGATGGAGATACATCAGCAAAACATCAGCAATCCTGCGTGAGCTTCAAGGGCATAACCCCAAAAAGCAGGGGTGTTTAGCTGATTTTCGTGAAGAGGGTGAGCGTTGTTTGAATAAGAGGCATAATAATTTGGGACCAAGCGAAGTGACCCTATGCATGGAGCGCGGTAAATTTTCTTATGTACACGCCATGACATCCCAGACTGTTGGTGTACATTAACCAAATGTACACCAACTAATTACAACGGAGCACGAGCGCCGCCTTTATGTATTCTTCTATCAGTCACCTGTCTCTTGTCTGTCTCTCCAGGGCTTCCACAAGATATGATAAACCTCGTGAGCTCAAGAGCACAGAGATAGAGAGATAAAGTGGAGACGTTGTACGCATCGTAATTCGCTGTTCGAGGTCTGGGTTCTTGTACCCGTTGAAGGCGTACAAGTTGTCTTTATGTCTTCATTCAGTGCGTAAAATGCTATTATGACAAGTGCTTGGCCACAGAAGCTAAACAAAGATTGCAACCTCCTAGGTTCAGATCTCGGACTCGGATATGTGGCTTTCCGGGATCGGTGGGGGGCCTATGAATACCCCAGTTATAACTTGGGGGAGGGGTTTTGTTGTCAAAGTAAGTCATCAGCAACTGATGCATCCTCCCTAAAATCAAAAGAAAATTGTGAATCGTGTCGGGAACATTGTCCAGATTTACCCCTCACAGCAGATAAACGACTTTATGGCGCTGTGGTGCAGACCTGACGATCGAGAGACCATTTCGAGCATTCTGGTTCGAGGGAGGCATAGGGCGCATGTGCGCGTGTGCCACCCGGAATGTATCGCTTTAACTACAGAAAATGAGCTAACGAACAGTTTTTTTGGTCTCGAGCGACGGTATGATCTTTGAATACCATTGTTACAAAGCGTGGGGAGGTATTCCTGCAAAGACTTCACGAGACAGCAAGAATTGAGTTCGACGTGGCAATTGGGTAACGGTTGGACTCAACTGCTTTGAACCCCTGACATTGTATGGTCCTCTGAATTGGGCCATTAAACGGCAAGTTCAATCGTATGCGTTCCTTAAACCGTCATGCCAGCACCAACCGCCCTAGTTATCCAAGTTTTGTCTGTATGATAAACTTAAGAGCAAAATCTTCAGAACCGACGGCCCTCGACCTGGGACTGGACACTTGCCTTGTAACCGTTGGTCTGCCATGTCTGTGGTGAAGGTAAAGCTATGGAAAATGGCAATCCAGATAACTCTCCTGCTATTTCCCCAGAACGCAGCGACACATGGCCGGGAGTTGGCCATTGCTATGGTAAGTACTCTCGAAGCCACCTTCCAATTCTTGAAAGGCGGCCACCAGACAGAGTACAACACGAGGTGGATGAACCCCGACCAAGGATCACAGTGAAAATTAATCATGCAATGGTAGGCAGGTAGACAGTCAACGGGGCCACATTCATGAAAAGGTCCTGGACCCTGACAGTAGTCACAGACAGGGCAACGTATACATAGCGATACGAGACAGTCAGGACGCAATATCAGCGATGGAGCGAATTCAATCAAATGAAGAGGTAAGCGAGAGTGGTGTGGTTGAAGGAACGGAACGTAAGAGGTTCCATGCGTTTACGATAGCCTGAGTAACGCGGTTGATAACAAATGTCCCGAACAGGTCAAGCATTCAAGTTTCTTTACACCCATGTATCGTTCGGGGTCTTTGTGATTTCACCTCCCACCACATGGTTAAGGACTTCCATTCATTTTTAGGCGTGTACCCCAAACCACTTCTCTTGACTTGACATCTCCTGTTATCCTTTCTATATCGAACATGGACGGTCCAAGATCTCATCATGGGTCCTCGTGCTCTCTCTCGTCACCCATCTTGAATCACAGATTCGTCATGTTACTTCCTTCCTTCACAGAGTTCGAAGTTGGCAGGAATCCGGGTATAGGGCATGGGAACACGTTCAAACGGCGGCCCATCGACTGACACCCTTCTCTATTCTTGAAAGATTCACCACATCATTCCACCCCAGCCCACCCCCTGCGCACGATACTTTGGATTCTGTTAAAAAAAATTTTCACTGTCACGGTGCCCGTCTTTAAGTGGAAGTCACAGGGACCGTCAACCGTTTGATGCTTTTTTCCTCATTGTGAATGATAATCTGGATGTGTCGGATGAGTAACGGGCTCGAAAATGTCATGCATGATACCCGCCGCACATGTAGCGGGTACGTGTCTTTTTTTAAAAACAACCTAATCGTAATTCTTGGCCACCATTGACCTTTAATTTACTCCCTCACCTGTCCGATGCCATATGCGCCGAACGCTGTTTCTGGGGTGTCTACAACGATCGCGAGCCATTGGAGATCCCGAACAGTTGTGAACACTAGGTGCGCCACGAGACACCCACGCCTTCCGGGCAGGTCTGTCAAGAACGGTGGGCTTATTAAGGGCTTATGACAGTTTACTACTCAACATCCCAGCGAGCCCCAGATGTTTCCCGCACCTACTCTCCAGTATGATTAATCTCCGTCCCAACCTAAATTGAGTTTGACCTTTCTCCCTAAGGGGTTGAGAGAGACGAACCTGCGAGCGTAAGGGGCAGCATATTGAAACTCTCGAGTCCGTGCGTCACGACAACTGAAGTGTTTGATTACACTTGATTGTCCTCGTTTCCATAGATTCTCGATGTTGGCTCTATCGAAATTGTTATACATAGTATGGCGGTAGATACTCGCTCCAGAGACAAAATTTCTTGGGTTCGGAAATACATGCAGCCACGGAATTATGAATATCTCTGTGAACATACATAGAATCCGGACCTTCCTAAGGGAATCTACGTCTGAGCCTGTCTATTGCGGCATGGTATAATAACAAAGAACAGAGCCTTCGATGTCATTCATAAGTTCCACATCACGGAGGCTGTTATGTCTCAGGGGAAAGTGACAATTTCTGGATTTGATTGTGACAAAAAGAGCCTGAATCCTTGCAGGTCGAGGAGGGGGGGTGAGCTCCAAATGGAGAAATTGAGTTACGTCCAGGAAACGCATATGGGGGAGGAGGTGAGAAGGGTATTAATAGGGAAATTGAGATTGGATTCACGAACCTGTTTTCGTTTAGGAGCATCACCGTGAGTAAATTGTTACTTGGGGGGAGACGAAGTCTCTGTGTATTTCGAACAGAATTCTCAAACAGGCTAGGTTTGCATAGCTACTCCTGATGATGACCCGATACAGCGCCCTGAGAGCCAGGAAATTGGAACAGGTCCGATGGGAAATACTTCGAACCCAAAAGGACGGCAGTCGGCGTACACTGCTTGTTAATGGAGCCCGTCTGTGGAGAAGGAAGACGCCTTGCAATCCAAAGGGAGTAAAGGAGGGAGAAAGGAGGGGAGAGAAAGTGACAGTGACCCCGGTCGATGCATCAAAAGAGCGGCGAAAAAAAAACAATCGACCTGTCGTGACAATGGTGACCCAATATTAGCAACAACTTCCAATGCAGACCCATGACCACTGGCGTTCACTCCCAAGTTCTATCTTGCCTTCTCCATCCACGCACCTGTGTACAAAGATGCCGCTGTATCTCGTCACCTCATCTCCGAGTGGCTTATACTTATACCTCTTGAACTCACGGCTGTCTAGGCGTTCGGCAGACTTCGATCCATAATCTGTTTTCACGCACTTTTACTGGAATCTACACGTTGCCTCGAAAGTAAGGAAGACTCACTACTCTGCGGCGGAATGTCGTCCGCCCGCGGGATACGAGGCATAAGGCCCGGAGCATGTTTGTTGCTCCCCGACAGCATAGAGTCTAAGTTCAATAATTGCCGTGCTGAATCATTGTATCGATTCCCGCAATACATCTCGAACATATGTCTGTGAACCCTGGGAGTCGGGTTACTGGGGCGAGATGCACAACGTTTGACATCGACAATTGAATATCGTAAATGCCTGAGAATATCCAAGCAGCGCAATGGAAAGGGCATTTTTGGTCCGTTGGTTCTTGAAACAATAGTGTATCTATGCTGACACCTGAAGTTTTGTCCAGCTAGAGGTTCCACGGTTGTTTCTGACGTGAAGACATATTGGCCCTGTGAGAGGATGCATTAGTTTATGGCGACATTTTCTGTTGAAAGTTACCCAATAATGTAGCAGAATTCTTCGTGTGTCAAAGGTATGTCTATCCATTTACAACGTCAAACCCGAGGTTTAATGCTCTCAACTGTATCTACTCTTCCTCTTTAGCCAGGGACTTGAAATTTCACTTGTCATTCGAATAAATCTCTGCGAATTGTGGGTCCATTAATAACAACGCATTCATGTGGACTAATTGGAGTTACCCAAGAATATGGGGCAGATGGAGAAGAACGTTGGTGTGTTGTTGACCATTCCTTTACGACCTCGGACTGACTTTTTTTCCTATCCAGCCAGAAGCTTCAAGCTCGAAATTCGCCCCCTTGAATGACGACCCAGCCGAGAAAAATTAGCTAGTGACAACTGATCTCTGCTGGAACTGCTTAGGTTATCCAAGAATGATGCGGCGGACGATGAGAAATGGTGGTAAAACGGTTTCTTATCCATTGTCGATTTACAGCCTTGAGAGCAACACTCGTAAACCCGCCTTACTAGGGATCCGTCTGACGTGGTGATAAATCTTGACTTTCCTTCAAGGAATGATATTTGGTGGATCAAGTTGGCGTTTTGTGACATGTCTATTGATGACGGTTGAACTGAAGAATGAATTCACACTTCATTGGGGCTTGAGTTTTGTTCCGGCTATGACGACAAGTTCTGGAGATACAGGAGAGGCGAAACGTGCAACGTCAAGCAACGTCCACTTTCTGTTGAAGATAAACGGAGACTAACGGAGCAGATAGAGAATGGATTGCTGATCTGTCGGTGACATGTTGACTATCCATTTACAGTCTCGGACCGAAGGTGAAATACCCTCGATCTGTTTGCTTGGGGTTCAAGACTTGATCCTTCCCGAAGACAAAGCTCCTTGCAAAGTACCCATTGGTCAGTCACAACATGCTTCTGTCAGAGATGTTTAAGGTTACCAACTTGTCCTGGTGGCATAAACGCAAATTTACCTCTCTAATGAGCACCGAGAGGTTGCCTCGGATAATGCGGCGGGTGAGGAACGAAAATCCTGGTGCGTCCAAGGTGTGTCCAGCGTGAGGTCAGAAGTCATTCCCAATGCTGAACTTAAAGATATTAATACTGAACTCAGTAAAGTCAAGAAAACGAGACCTGGTTCTGGTGTGACAACGACCGCCTTGGTCTCCTCACAGGCAGGTTGCACATTAGCTGGCGACAATCGGCTTTTTCTTGGAAGCGTACTAGTACTTACAGATATCCAATAATAGCGGAGCCGATAGAGAAGGAGAAAGCTTTTTGTGCCGGTCGCGATGAGGTTATGATGTGTCTGTCCACTGTTCATTTACAACGTCAAACTGGAGGATTGATGCTTGGTCCCAACTACAGACTCGTTACCTTTCTTTCGACGATGGGTTGTACTACCAACCCCTGCAAATTATTTATTCTCATCGATACACTCATCAGCGTGGAAGTCCCATCCAGGCCGACGAAGAACACGTTGAATTTCCTTTGTGAGCTAATTTCCATCACCCCTGGGTAAAATTGGCGATAACTTGTAACTTCCAAACCTACAACCACCGACAGATTAGCGGACCAGAAAATAAGGAAAACAATTATTTACCAAGTATCGTCACGTAAATATAGAGAACGAGAATACAGGTGAGTCAGTGGCAAATCCACCGTGTGACTATCCATATCTTCACGCTGTTCAACTGGCATTCAAAACTCGATTCTTGTGTGACGACATGTCTTGAGGCTCTCCGGGAAAGGTAAAACGAGCATTGGTTGAAACAACTCGAGGGCTTCAGGAGTAGTACGGCGTCAACGGGAATTCTCGTATTCCGGACGTCACAGTGAACCTGCGATGGTATGAGGGCTTCAGGACTAGTACGGCGTCAACGGGAATTCTCGTGTGTCGGACGTCGCGGTGAACCTGCGATGGTATGTCCATTATCAATCTGCGGCGCCGAACTGAAGAATTAATGTTCTTTAGTCGTGCAATTAGGAACATATAGACTCCAGCAGCCAAAAAACCATTACCCTTCGTTTGACAATAATATCTGTGGCGATTAAAATAAAACCATGTCAAAGGTACACTCATCCGAGAGACATTGCGAAATCCCAATCCTTTCCAAGCTACGACTTCAGTTCGGACCTCGGTGGGTTAGGCGCAAAAGCTCCGTGCGAACATGTACAGATGGAGTCCAATGGCGGATGTCGCTTCAATCCTACACTTTTACGCAGCGTTGACCAGCTAACTTCTCTGCCAGAAGCATTCTCGTAGCTGCACAATTGCTCGACGGGTCTGATATCGGTCACTTTGTGTCGCAAGTATTAAACATGGCAGGTGGTACGTAGCATCCCGTGTCTTGTCCTGACTGAGCCGAATGGCTATGATTGTATGGCATAGGTGAAATGGATAAAATCGATCGGTTGTTCTCTGTTGGTGCTCTGCCCTTCTTGTGAGAGGGGTTCTGAATTTCTGGGAGGAGCACTCACTAATCACTTGTCTCGTGGAGTTGCCGCCCGTCGTGCCTTCTCGTAGATAGCATGTGCCATCCTTGCGAGAATTTCAGCTGGCGTACTGGGAAATCGCAATTATACGAAAGCTGCTGAAGATGGTAGTGATTGGTGTCCACGAGGGAATCAGGTTAAGTTTGGTTGATGCGTCCAAACAGAGCTTCCAGTTCCCTCTTAATTCTAATACTTACTTATCTCCGTAGCATCATTCAATTACTTGCACACATCTCTTTAGGAATAGCCTGCCCTGACCCGACTCAGTTGCGCCGCTTTGGTGGATTTGCCTTATTCGCTTGACTCTCATCGAATGACCCCTCATTTTTTGAAACTAATTTGTCGTTGCCTGCATCGATTGTAGCATTCTGCGATCTCTCTTTTAAGCCAAGCGATTATAGTTTATCACTCCCGAGACACGACTGACAAAGCCTCTCTAGATGTTCCCTACTCCTACTACGCCGTAGCATTTCCTCGTCCTCACGACTGGAACGTCCGTCCTAACGAGGGTTCCATCTGCCCTTTGACACCGAAGTCCCCTGATTGGACAATAAAATTGGAATCGACGAAGAGTCAAGAAATTGCGGCTCCCGGTGATATTTTTTCCTAACTGTTCAGTGTTTGCGCTGATTTAACGCCTTGAGCCAGTCAGAAGCCATCTACTGTACATGTATGTACATACAAAGCTGGTTTGTGATCGGTTCAAACTTATCATCATTCAGGGTCAGCGTGACAGCGTGGTTGTTGATTTTGGGACCACCGGGGCCCAGAACAACTGCCGCGTACCACGTACAAGTTAGGTATGAACTAGTTAGACTCGGACTTTGAGAGTGAATTATGGACTCGCAAATCACGACTCGACAAGCTCACTCAATTTCTTCCAGGTCGAGCGGATCTACGAAAGTGCGCCAGTAGCGACCAGAAAAAAAAAGTCAGCTCCGTCTATGAACGTTGGAACGTCTGCGTGCTAGGGAGTTTTACATTGCATAGCCTAGTCGTATCTGGTATAATCGGTCTGTATCTGAGGAATATAAACTTTGTAAATTCTGTACCAGCAGTCTTGTCCGATGTGCGAGTCGAATTACTCGTCGTTGAGGGGTTCGCCACATAAGAGCTGAGTGACGCAATCATGTCACAGTGATGGTTGTCCAATTTTGGAAATCACATGTGGAATGTCAGCCACCCAGATATCCAGAGACTATAAAGACCAGCCATCCTGGACATGAAAATCAAAACTATCCTTTCCTTTTAATTCCCATCTTCCTTTTGTCCATAACGCCCAACACGCCTGTCGCCAGAACCTCATCAGAATGCGTCTTTCGTCTCGCCTTCTTGTCCCCGCCCTCACCCTCCTCTCGTGGAGCATCGAGTCCGCCTATGCCTCTTTTCTTGCCCCCGGCCAAGATCTCTATAAGCGCCAGTTTCGTTCTGCAGACTATTCGACGTCTACCCGTCCTTCAGATGACTCTAGCAATGGCGTGAAATCCCCTGGGAGCGGCGATATCCATTCAGCTCGCGTGGGCTCAGACGCCCCACAAAAATCGGCCAAGACAAGACGTTCGCCTTATGGCATACAACCTCAAGAGTCTGGATCAAACTATCAAAGGGAGAAGCGAAATTTTGATAACGGGGACTTCAAGTCTTACGCTGGCCTTACCAATGGTGACACTCTTCGCCGGAATCCACCACACGCAGACCAGAAGAGGCAACGCTATGGTTCTGGTAATAAACCTCGCCCGATCCGTGTCAGGGATGCTGTCGATAATAGGACGCCACCATCCGCAGCTCAACCCACGTCTGGCAATAACGACGATGTGACATCACACTCGCTGGAGTATCACGAGAAAAAACTGAATCCTGTTCGCCGCTCCGCTCTAGACCTGAACATCCTACATATCGCTCGAGGTTTACGCAAGCCCGAGGAACCAAAGCCAACCTGCCGGTCCCCTGACTCTGCCAACCCCACAACTGGTGTCCCCCCCTGCTCAAGCCATTCTCCCATCGCAACAAGCTGATCCTGTGACTCCTCAAAGCGTCTCGTCAAATGCTAGCCTCCCAGATGACAACAGCGTTACACCACTCAATATAGGTGAGAAGGGCTGGCTTGTTGACGAAAATTTTTGTATCACGTACACTCATCCCCATCTATTGTTGTATCTCTACACTCTTCTTCATTACTACCTATTGATCACGTATGCTCGAAAACTTCGCCCAATATACAATGTCTTCAGGGATTCTGCATCTATTCCAAAGGTTATTTATGATGGATCTTTTTGGCTGACACGCATATTGGTTGATCTTCTCTCTGGTAAGGCGACTTAATAACCACTGCATTAACTCTCATGATGATTTTCCTTGCATTCTAGTGTTCGGATACATCTTTCTGTGTAGGCTAACGCGCCTCGTTTTACGCAATCTGTCAAAGCCAAGGCCCACAATAGGCTGTCTGATGGCCAGACTCCCTTGCCGTGTGATCCTTCCTGAGCCTCAGCAGAGGAGTCGTTGTAAGGCACGAATCATGGCCAGTGTAACATGATCATCCTTGCAGGTCGATTGCAGGTACTTATGGTTTAGAGGCGGTCTTTCGGAAGGAAGAGGTGTTCATGGATTCTGCTGCCATTTGATGTGGGCTGCCAGTAAGTAGTCTTGACAAACCTCAAGAGCTCTCCGAGTTGCAAGTAAATTGGTTATCTTTGCCCGCGCTCACTGACACCCCCTGGAGAAAAAGATAAGGTATCAAGAAGCACTGTCACGGTGAGTGTTGTCGCCGCGGCGACATAGGTGCTTTTGACATCTCAGATGCATCATACGACGAGACATCGGGGTCTGTGTTTCAAGTTTCCCTGTGACTGCATGCTCGTTTACATCCGAGTCTTCATACAATTGCTGGGTAACGCTGCGGTAAAAACAGATCGTGAACTCGAAGGAAACTCTTGCTTGCACATGTAGCCATGCCGGAGTAGTCTGTGGTATCTCGCGATAAAGAATCGGTGCTAAGTCCTCTGTACCCTGCAAGGCGGATATTTCAAGCATCTATCTAGCTGGTGAACGGGAGGAGCTGCAGATATTCGAGCAATCATTTGAACGTTGTTTTCAAGGTCTCGCGATCATATGCTTTTGAATACCACCCAGTCGTCATACAAGCATTATGTGCTTAATAACTATTGATCACGGGGTCCTTGTCTGTGGTTGAGGTGGACTATGAAAAAGGGAAGTGACATTGCTTCCTGCTACTTCTCCAGACAACACAGCGACACCATGGTCGGAATCCTCCATTCCCATGGTAATGTACTCTCGAAGCCGTCTTCCAACATGAAAAGAGGGCCAACAGACAGAGTACAACACGAGGTGGACGACCCCGACCAAGGATGGCAGCGAAGATCATGGATGGTACGCAAGGCGACAGTCAACGTGCCCGTGGCATTGATAACAGACAAGACAACATATAAACATAACAATGCGAGCAAGTGAAGACGCGTCAGTTGGTGTATATCGAATGAAGAGGTAATACGGGGGGGTGGTTGAAGAATGGGCTCAATGTGGGCGGGGTTTTTATGTGTTCAGGTTTGATCAAGTAACATCCCCAATTATTATGAAGCTTAGATAAAAAGGTCTTCTCGCATTTTTTGGCATGTGTGGTCCGGGGTCTTCGTCCGCACGTCAAAGAATTTCATTTCTTTCTTTAGGAGTGTGCGACTGTCCATTTCACTCAACATGACTTCTCTGTAATCTTTCCATTTCGAACATGTGCAGTTCAAGTAAGATATCTTATATCTACCAATGACATGCATGGGTCCTCGTGCTAGACCTCCGTCTCGTAATCTATCTTTTGATCTTTTCCTCAGGCTTATATATTGCTTCCGCCAGATAAGGAATCTCACTAATCCAGCTTCAAATGGCAGTAGGATGTTGCCCCATCATTTCACGCATTCCGAGTCTCCTATTTAGACGACCCTGCACACCACGCAATAATTGGTTCGTCTACATAAGTACCTGACGGTATTTTCCGATTCTTTTGAAACGTGAATCCATCTGGACCATAAGTACCGATCTGATTTCCCCCCTTACTTATTCTCAAGACATCGATGCGCCGGATGGGAAATCCCGAATCGAACACGTTTATCTGGTCATGTCCACAGCACCAGATGCGCTACTAACCCAGCCTCCTACCCAGGCGTTGTTTCGAGGTTGAAGGAGGAGTATTTGAAGGAAGAATAATTACAAGTCAGTAATCCTAAATAGGTATATTGATCCGAGAATACACCGACAACTTTATTTCCTTCAACCTCTCTACAACGCCTGGCACAAAACATCTACAAACAATGTCAGCCACCGTGATGATCGTCACATCAATCACGGATATTCCTGCCGCCATCAGTGCCGACGCGCGACGCGTTCATGTTCGCGTTCGCGTTTGTTTATTGATTTTTTGCATTCCGCTTTTGATCACATCGGCTACTCTACCTCCGCATGTCTTAAATGATATCAAGGGTGTGCTGCAACTTCGGCCAAATCTCGAGATTTTCCGTCAATCTATCAGTCGGCCCAACATTCGCAGGTGACAGAAGACTCTCGAGTATATTCCAGAGGCATGGTGAGATTTTAGCCATCATATCAGCCATTTGATCCAATTGAAACTCTTCAAGTTGGTGTGCCCGAGCTGATGAGGCACCAAATTGCCATTCATCTCCATGAGTAATAAGCTTCTTAACATCGGAGCAAAGTTGTGACTTCAGTAGACTGAGAAGGCTGTCATTGATGTCAACATTGTGCTTGATCTTCTGGAGATGTTCCGTAAGAGCAGAGAGCAATGTAGTGGCATTGTGGCTGAGGTCTTGGACAAGAGTATCATCATGGAAGGAGTGATCCGATAGAAGGTGAATAAGGAAGTCAGATATGGATATCTTCTGAGCCTTGAATGAGTC
>JABAJX010000014.1:0-83941 GCA_018221735.1 Termitomyces sp. K1Aa
TCGGTCGAGTCTGTGTCTAGTGTCGCGAGACGAGGGGACGAGAGAGCGGTTGCGGTGCCGGAACTTGGAGGAGAGAGAGGAAAGCGAAAATGGGACTGTTTAAATTTCCTAACGCCTGTAGGCATCTGGGAACTGCCAGCGCCATGTTGATCCTCATTCATTGGCCTGGAGATAAGCGGAGCGCCCAGCCGGCCTACAAGAAGACACTGAGCGATACAGAAGAGAGAAAAAAAGCAGGGACTGCATACGGAACGACTGGGTGGTATATAACGAAAACGAAATTAAGCGGCGACCAGACAGCGACTTTCAGACACGACAAATGGGCCAGACAAGTTTGGGTCGGGCGGTTTTCGAGACGGTGTGATATCACAAGAGCACCACGTGCCACACCGGAGTGCTCCGTCAATTTACTTTAATATTGGTATCAACAAACGTTCAACAACATTCTTCCTTTCCGCCCGTATTCCCAACTGTATCCGACTATCTCGTACTCGCAAGTCAAATTTTGCTCATTAACGCACGTTTGCACCTTCCTCTGGCTATTCGCACTCTACCATCATCTCTCGTGTTACCCAACGAAGCTATAATTTCACAAATGCATTCACCTCCATGAGATAGTCAGGATCCAATAGCCTAAATCACGACTACTTAACCCCACATGACGTCTCGGAAATGAACCCCATGTCTACCACCGACTACTTGTTCCGAGGCTCAAATCTCCCATTTCATCGATGTTTTCCCGTCAACACCTCCATATCAGGCATATCTTTCCAGATTTACACGCCTTGGGGTGTCGATTTACATACCGTACGATGGCGCGTCACACAAATCTCCGATATCGACCTGGTACCCTCCTTTCCATGTTCCATCCTAGATTGATTTCCGTCCCTGAGAATTTGTGTCCGTTATAAAGAAACTTCATTCCATCCAAGTATAATTTTTCAGCCAGTTGTCTTCTAAAGAAACTACATTCCACTTGTGCAGATTACCACATAATTTTAGTCGACACAGCAAACAGGGGGGTTCATCGAATGATAACCTTGTATCATATCGCGTGGGACAGGGGTGTGCCAAATTTATCCCAGGTCAAAAACAGAATCCTATGACGTTATAATGAGCTATTTTTGTGACATGCACTCATTTGCAATCTCAATCATCTTCCTGGGGATTCCAAACGGACAGGGGTGTCAAAGAGGCTCAGGAATCCTGCGACGATAGTGAACCCGCAACTATCGTGATCCCGTGCGGTTCATGGGAACTTCGCAATCCCATGATGTGATTTCTCGTGTCCTTGTCGGCTAATGCATCAAGTCAGCCAAGGTTCACAAAATCACTCGAAAATCAGGAGAAATAATAAACCGTAGGAGAATAGTCAAATTGACAAGCTTTCCAACTCGAAAAAATTTCTCAAAATCGAGAGTGACTTCAGACTTGGTCAATGCGTGAGACGACAATCGTGGGAAAATGGAAAAAGGATAAGAGATCTATTGTCCTTCAACTTTCCTCTATTTCCTCTCCTTCTTTGACTCTCCATTTTGCCAATTGTAAGTCTTCAATTTTATCTTTTTGGAAGCTCTCTTCTCACTTGGATCCAGAGTGTATAGATTGGATAGTATAGCTTTAATAGCTCCAAAGAATAATCCATCTTATTTGGGAATGTCTCAAACATCTCCATTCAACCAAATCCCTCATGATGAACAGATGTTGACACCTTTCTTATCATCAACCAAGGTATCTGATTCTCTGGATTTAGATACTGAAGGGTATGTCCCAAGTCTGGCTGAGGTGAGAAGGATTGACTTTGATAATCAATATCAAAATTAACTGCATTTGGCACAGGGAGCTCATAGTCAGAATATGCCCTCAGGGCCAAATAGTAATAATTTTTTTGTCTACCAAACGACACCTTCGACGGTGTTTCCAATTGAGGTCCCATCAGGTTTCATTATTGAGACTGCAAGGCATGTCTCCCAACAATCCATCTTACGGCATCTGAGAGGCTCTCCTCTCAATCTACTGTGTCCCACAGCTTTTACTCGTCATAGAGAAGCTGCACATGCTACAATTGATCAAGGCACCTCCTCAGGAAATATCACAATGATGAACCTTACAAAGAGGTTTCCATCTGTGTGCATACCAGATTTATCTCGGAACTCTGGAATTTCTCAACAATTTGGTAATCCTATCCAAAAGGTGAGATATTGCCAGTAGCTCAACACTTGATTTCCAGGCTAATGTCATGTCCCAGTGTGGACCACCCAAGGTACCACAAAATCGGCCGTGGTCATTGCCAAAACCACAAAAAAAGAGTGCGGCAACTACGTTTGCAGAGGGAAAATGCAGAGAGATAAACGAGGACGCACTCACCGATGGCATAAACCTGCCCCGTTCATTTGATGATAAATCAAGAAAAATTGTGTCCCAACCTCGTCGCAGGTCAGACCCAGTATCTACGGCGAAAATCTATCATTCGAGCACTCTGAGAAGTGGAAGTGTTGGAGGTAGTCGAGATGAAGAACGATTCAGTGATCCACCACTCGGAGTCCCGGGAATAAAACGCAAACGGATAGCAGATGACACCAATGATGGCAAGTCAAATACAAAAAGGCGCATCAGTGGCGATGGGATCGGTTACTCCGGTTCTCCTTGTCCACGCAAGGGCAAGATCAGACAAAGTCCTTCGATGACATTGGCGACAGACAGCGATGACGACATCCATGTAACACAGCCTCGCCAAATTTCGACATCGGGGCTAGGCGCTTCGGGACCATCCCAATCGAGCACTAGGTTTGGGAAGTCCTCACCCTGGTCCGCACCGGATTCTAAACGTCCACCGCCATCGAAGATACAAATGATTCACTGGACCAACAACCTCAATTCCGTCGTGTACTTGATCTCTCAAGGAAAAACGAGTGGAACAGAGGGGGAAAAGCTCCATGAGGTGCTGTTGAAGATTGAGGGGGCGAATTTCTCGAGGAAATTGCTGCACAAGTCGTCGCTTGTTGAAGCTATAACCAGGATAATCGAGGATAGGAGTTGCGCCCCGAGAGTTCTGGAAAGATTAGAGCGCATTTTGCGTTTGTGGCAAGAATCAAAACTTCTTTAGGCCATTGTGAGAAGGAGGGAATTCTGAACGGGGAGACGAGGAGAGGATGACAGAGTGGGAAAGAAGAAGTGGTGTGAACTTTATACCCGCAGCGCTTTTATGAAGGAATTGTTCCCACGACGTCAACGCGTCACACATCGCCGCCGCCTCTGCCACCGCCACCGAAAATGATTCACATTTGTAATTATAGTTGCTCTGTAAAATGTTACATAGAGTTCTAGTGTATCATATGAATGGAAATTTCCTGACCAGAAGAATCAAAAATTACGACAGGACAAATTGATACTGCGTGCTGTCTATCCATAGTTACCCAAAATTATCGGAAGCCATACTATTACATACGAATCATTACAAAATCGTGCAAGTAGACGTCGCTGTGCTCTCTCCATGTGCAGTAGCAACCAAACAGAGGGTGTAGACAAGATAAGTAAAAGAGACGCGCCGTCATACAACCATAAATTCATCTACCTTTCTCCGCTTTACAGCAGGACCCTCGTCATCGGAATCATCGACAACGATAATTGGAGTCCCTGGATCTCCACTGACGTCCATCGGCACAGGCTCCGGCACTGAAACAGTCACGGGCACTGGTGGTGGCAGCAATGGTCCTCCAGGAGCAATACCAGCAGCGAGTGTGTTGCCAGTAGGTTTGCCTTCAAGTGGGACAGTAGTTAATGGGGCCCCTGAAGGATTTCCAGGTGCGGGATTCTTCTTCCCAGACCCTTTCATTCGCTTGACCTTATTTCGTCCCTTCGCTCTCCGTTGTTTCAGGACTTTGACCATATGATCCTTAAGAACTTGCAGCGCCGCAACCATCCCCATCTTCTCCAGGCCCTCCAGGGTCTCCTTCGTAAGTTCGGCAAACACGTCAGGATCCAGGATGAGGGTCCTTTCGTGAAGAATCATATATCCTTCTTTTGCGGAATTGTGAGGATGTGATGGCGAATAGTCTGGATGTGTAGGAGGAATAGGTCCTAACACGATTGGGAGATTGACGTCCGGGACAATCTGACCTGTAGGTTTTCCTGGTGGTGGTGGAGCAGGTGGCGGCGGCGATTGTGCAGGAGGTATTGTCGATGAAGAGGGTACAGGAGCCGGGGGTACGGTAGAGGTAGTTGTGATAACCGGTGCAGGGGAGGTATTAGCAGTTCCTTTCACGGTTGACATAGGATGCATTGTCCAGGCGGCGTAAGGATTTGGGGCACTTATTGGTGCACCTGTGTAGCCAGAAGTAGCAGTGGAAGGTTGTGGTATGGTCGTCATATTGGGGTGAGGAGTGGGGTATGCGAACACCCCCGTTGTAGCGGGGGTTGTAGTAGTAGTGGCTTTACTAAGAGTCGGTGATGTACTAGCAACCGCTGATGGAGTTGGTGTAGCAGTTGTTGCCAAGGGTGTTGAGCTTTTCAAGGCAAGGGGAGTAGATGTCAGTGGCGGAGGTAATTGTGTACCTTTGAGGTCGCCTTTGATGCTTCTCTTCAAGGCAGGTTCCAAGACTGCGTTTTTGTCTTTTTTCCTACCTCGAACTTGACCATCACCCTGGGAGCCGCTAGCAGCGACAGCTTGTGAAATCTTGTTCTCTTGTTCCTCCAAGGATTGTATATGGTTCGGGTCGAGTTTCCAGAAGAACCCCTTTCCTCTATCGCCTCCACACCGTTCCAGCTTCTGGAAGGCTTTACTCGACGATAAATTATGACGGACCGAGCTCTTTTTGACGCAGTCAATTAGTAGCGTTACCTGGGCCACAAAGAGAGAACTGACCATCCAAGACGCATCTGAATATCGATAGTACTCATGTGTATTCATGATCCATGAACATATCTCTTGTAACGTAGCCTTTTCGCCGATACCTTTAATAGCTCTGTAAATGAGTTGAGCATATGTGTAAGGAGGTTTGGGAGGCATGTCCTCCGGTTTCGGCCTCGGATGCAAGGGCGGTTCCACATCTCCTTTTTTTCGCTTCTTCGTCGCAGCAGCCTTATTAGACTTCCCGATCGAATTTGAGTTAGGAAGTTGCGGTGACGGGAGTAGTGGACGTGGCTTGGAAGGTGGTGGAGACGTAACAGCGATCTGAGGTTCTGGAGAGGGCGGTGGAAGTTTAATCTCATCGGGTGGTGGTGGAGGAGGAGTATGTGAAGGCTGCGATGATGGCGGGGATATGGAGGTTATGTCGACAGAGGGTGAGCGGGGTCTATCTCGAGATGACTGCGAGCTTGGAGATGGAGTGTCCTCCGGGGGAGGCGGGGGAGGGAGGACGAAGTGGAACGTGCGTGAGGCAATCTGAATTTGAGATCTATGATAGGAAATGAATGGAGAACACGACATAGAGACAAGGCCACTCACCTCTCTCCTAGAGGTGCGCGTGTTCCGCTGCCAGACCATACGCCGTCGACCCACGCACCATTGCGACCTATGACGACAAGAACGAAACGGTCCTCATCCTGGTCATACTCTATCTTTGCGTGAAGACGCGAGACACTCTTGAGGGCACCAAGGTCGACATCAACTTGCACAGGCTCTGCTGTTGATGACGTGGCGGCATTTGGATTGGGAGCACATCTACGACCGATAGTGACAGACAAGGTTTGGATGTAGAAGGTGAAATGAGGAAAAACCAGGGAATAGTAGGCAGAAATCTTGTCCTGGGGAGGAGATACAGGCTCTGGCTGGTTGATGATGGATTCAGTGGGGGATGCAGAGCGGATCCGGGTATCCATGAGGGCAGCGAGGGTCGACGAGCTCAACGAGGTTCGTTCCAAGATGACGAGCCAATACAATTGCCAACTCCGGCATCAGCTCCACGTGATCACAGAAAATATTTATTATTTCCATAAATATGGGCATAGATAGTATCGGACCTCGGTCCTTCTCTCCTCATGGCCACTGCTGAAGTCACGATCGACGCTGCGAAGAACGCCGTCAAAAATCTTGCGGACAAGGACGCGAACACTACAGACTCTGACGTCCGTTATCTTGCGTATGGTGCGCGTCTCCGGACTGCCATTCGCGCGGCCACTCGGTATATTGCATATGTATGCTGGTCCCAAATATTATATCCCGAATCTGACCAGAGTTCTTACCAGACAAGTGACATTGGCGAGGCCTTCCGGCCCGTCGTGCCCCCATGGGTCGTGACTGCTGCATATGGAGTCTCGTGGCTTTACCTTGCAGGGTAGGCATTAACTTCGATCATAATAATATTTTGATTCTTATTGGATTATCTAGTGATGTGGGATACGAATCCTACAAAACTCACCGTCGTGGCCCGTCTCCGATAGAAGCGGCCAACTTCTCCGAACCCACACGCATTGGAATTGCGGCCGTGCAACGCGCGACGTTCCAGTCGATAGCGTCCATGTTTGTCCTCCCTACTGACGTAAATCCTCGGCTTGATGCACTGACATCGGCAACTTTTTTTACAGGGCTCTCCCTGCGTTGACAATACACACCGCTGTTGCCCAGGCAAAGAAGGCGTTCAAGAATGTCCAAAACGTCCGTCTTAGAACGTGGGGTCCGACTGCCACTGGATTGGCCATCGTCCCCATTCTGCCTTATCTCTTCGATCATCCCGTGGAACATGCTACCGAGCGTGCATTTGACTGGATCAGAGATAAGATTATAGAATCCAACAAGAGATCACAACAGATTCCCCAGAGCAAGACGGAGTTATGATAATCTCGCTCTGCACGATATCCGGTTAGTCAAGTTGAACTTGACATTATCATCTATATGGATCGCATTACACATGGAGAGTACAATATTTCACGGTGTCGCAATGTACATAGTATATATTTATTTATATCTTAAATAATTGCAGACATTTGGATCCCCAAACAGGTATAATAGTGCAAGTATATACGACAGATAGGTCATGACCTTATCCTACAACGTCGTCTTCCCCAGAGCTAATGGGATGGAGCTAATACTGCTCGGGGGAATCAGTCCCACCTCGGTCACAACGGCCGTTATAGACGAAGGTGGCGTCAAGTCGTACAGTGGATTCAGGATGTCAAGATTGGGTGATGCAGGAAGGATTTGTGGGCGTTTCGGGGGTGTTAAAAATCGTGCCGGAGCTAAGACACTTGAGAATAAGGAATGAAAAAAGAGACCATCATCTCACCAAGTTCATTCTTGCCAAAGCCATCCAACATAACACCGTCGCTGAACTTGTAGGTCTCACAGCAAACCATGACAGGAACGGAATGTGTCTTTGCTATCATTGCTACAAGCGCTGTTCCGGCGCGTGAATATACTGCACCATTCGCGCTCAGCGAATGAGCACCAAGCAGGACAGTGGTGACTTGTGTCATAAGTGATGGTAGAGCAGGGAGAAGCGCATATGTGCAAGGAATCGGTGGATCCACCTTTGTCAAATTTCTAAGCAGTGCTTTTCCTGAGGGACGGTCAATAGAAGCATCAGACGAGGACACAACAAACATACCTTCTAGGAGTGGGCGTGAGTCAACTACAATGACAGAGAAACGTTTTCCCTCTTCGTGGGCATTCAACAAAATCTTTTCCGCGATTGAGGATCTAGTCATGCCGTCAACAACGATAGGCAGCACGGAGAATCATTATTAGAACCTTGCATAGGTAAGAATGACATCGCCGTCATTGATTTTCTTGCCTGCAAGCTCTTGGATGACTTCATCGGCGATAATGATCCTATCCCGGATGTAGTTATCAATTTTGTGACACAGAGCGTCTTTCGCCTGCAATCACGAGTTAAGTCGCGTCGGATAGGCATCAAATACAGAACACACGTCTTGCTCGATCATGTCAATGTCTGATCCACTGATCTCTAGCTTCAGCTGCCGAATCGCGTTACCCATGGTCACCGACATCGGTCGTGCAGAGACAAGATGTGTGATCTGAGGCGAGAGATGCGTCATAAGATGTCTAGAGAGTGTGTTGTTTGGTGGCGTGGTGTAGTCTTGGATGACCTAAGTGCAAAAGAGTTTGACGATCAACAACAATAAGTGAGAAAGATAGAGAATAAGAACGCACTGATTTAAAAGCGGTCAGTGTAGCGATACATCTCGCATTAGAACCACATATGCGGAACTCAGAGAAAAGAAGTCCAAGACGAATTATAGCTGGATGAATGTCGCCTTTAATCGCATGTCCAATTGGTTTCGGGAGTCCAAAGTGTGAAAATATCTGCAGACCCCGCGAAACTCCTGCATTATCATCTGCAACTGCAGCAGAGCTAGTTCCCGCCTCCTTCGCCTGCGAAGATTTCGCAGCGCCACTCCCACTAGCATCTCCGGGTTTTTTCTGCGGTGCAGATGGGGTTTTCGGTGGTTTTGATTGACTTGATTCTTTTGCAGCTGAGGGACCACCTTGAGCAGCCTTCTGAGCTAGTTTCGCCGCACGTTGTCTTTCCTGGAGTTCTCGTCGCTCAGCTTTGGTCATAGACTTTTGAGAAGGCTGGGAGGTAGGTTTGGCATCTGGTGGGCCATCGGCTGTCGTTGGAACAGGCATTATTGATGATTGGAGAACGAAATCTTGGGATCGGGTGCGTATGAGAGTACAAATAACAGCTGAGAAAGTTGCAGGTTGCTAGCTATAGGTGTTCGTTGTGCGTCTCAGGGTCCAACTTCGAGTCAGGGCCTGAGTACTGAGTGACATAAGATCACGTGACTCTGTTACTTGTCACTTTCATCAACACCACCAAGCAAGGAACGTCTTTCCCGTCCGACGACGACGACCACGACGGCGACGAACAAGCCACAAGGTTGAAACTTACGATTCTTACCACTCTTTCCTGTTATTGAATCTTAATTATGGTCAGTTTGAGAAAATTTTCATTGCAATCATAAACGCTGACACACTTTCGATAGGGTGTCCCCGCCCTCTTTCGTTGGCTTAGTAAAAAATATCCTAAAATCAGTCCGTTTGCTCAAGTACTATCTACTTGCTCTTGTATGATTGATCTTTTCCTCCCTAGTCTATCCTGTCGTAGAGGAGGAAGAAGTGAAGGTTACAGACGACGACGGCAACTCAGTGCCAATTCCAGTCAACATAACGGAGCCTAACCCCAATGGAGCGGAGTTCGACAACCTATATCTTGACATGAACGGAATAGTGCGTGCTGGTGCTTCTAGATTCTCGGTTTTCAGTTGCTGAATGAGGTGTCCAGGTCCACCCTTGTACACATCCGGAAGGAAAGGTCAGCTACACACCTATTTCAATTTGAGACCTTACTCAACGATGCACTTCAGCCTGCTCCTGAAACGGAGGAACAGATGATGGTGGAGATTTTCAACTACACCGAACGAGTAGTCAACATGATACGACCGCGGAGGCTTTTGTTTATGGCTATTGGTGAGTTAGCTTTCCTTGTTCTATACTTCCCCTTGATAACACATTTTAGATGGTGTTGCTCCCCGAGCGAAGATGAACCAACAGCGTTCTCGACGTTTCCGCTCTGCTCAGGAGGCGAAAGATAAGGAAGAAGCACGAAAAGAGTCTGTTGCACTTTGGGAAGGTTTGTATGCCGAGAGTTGAATGCACTCGTACGTTATTGATGTTTTCATTTAGCCATGGGGAAGGAAGTGAGTGAAGAGGAAAAGAACAAGGTTTCATGGGACTCGAATGCTATCACTCCAGGGACCCCATTCATGACTTTGCTTGCTACATCCCTTCGCTATTGGGTAGTTAAAAAGATGAATACTGATCCAGGTTGGAAGAAAGTGAGCGTTCACCGATCGACTTATGACGATGACCATTCTCATCATTTTTTGCAGATGGAGGTAATCATATCAGACGCTAGTGTTCCCGGAGAGGGAGAACATAAAATCATGGATTTCATCAGACGCCAGCGTGTGAATCCTGGATATGACCCCAACACCCGTCACGTAATTTATGGCCTGGTGTGTACTCAACCCGTGCCTGACAGACGTGACCTTAACAATTGTGAACAGGATGCTGATCTCATTATGTTGGCTTTAGCAACACATGAACCCCATTTTAGGGTCCTTCGAGAGGACGTCTTTGCCAACGATACTAGTCCTAATGCTTGCCGAATGTGTGGCCAAGAGGGCCATTATGCTGCTCAATGTACTGGCACAAAAGCTGACATTCAGAAAAAGCCTCCGTCGGACAAGAAGCCGTTCATCTTTCTTGATGTTGCTATTCTGCGCGAATATTTGGAAGTTGAACTCAATGTCTCTCAGTCTGCAATCCCATTCTCATTGGAGCAAGCGATTGATGACTGGGTGCTTCTGATTTTCTTTGTTGGCAATGACTTCCTCCCCCATCTTCCATCGCTTGAAATCCGTGAAGGCGCTATCGACACTTTGCTCAAAATATGGAAACAAGAACTTCCCAGAATGGGTGGATATCTGACATCACATGGCCGGCTTGAGATGGCAAGAGCACAAATTATCCTTGATGGTCTAGCTAAAAGAGAAGATGAAATTTTCCGAAAGCGGCGTGAAGGTTTGTCTTGCCTCTGTCCATGTCTATCCCGGTTCCCTGCCATTTCCCCTCTTCTCAAAATAAGATTCACCATTGACAAAATTATTTTTCTTTGTCACTTTAGTTGAAGAGCGACAGGATCAGAATGCGAAACGGCGTAAGTTGGAACAACAGAATAGTAAAGCTGGTTTTACTACTGGCCCTTCGTCCACGTTGGGTCTGACTGTAAACACTACAAACCTATCATCTTCTGCTCCATCCGCCCACCCCTCTCTTCCCCAACGTCCCACCTATGATTTTGCTGCGACTGCAGATTCAATTGGTTTCGGTGCTGTACCGACTGCTCAGTCTGTTCAAAATGTTCCTACAGCCGCACAGGCATTGGCTGGATCCAATCGTGATGTTGTAGCGAATCGGCGTGCAATCCGTATGGCGAATTTGAGTGCCGCCGAAGTCTTGAAGGCGGAATTGTCTGGGCTTGTTCCTGTAAAATCTCTACCTGCGAAACCTCCCTCCCCAACAAAACCTGTTGTACCTGTTGCAACCCTCGAAGCTGCACCTATGAGCTCTAGCCCCGTTGCCTCGGGGATTGACCCTGTCATCCCATCTGTTGAGGAAGATGAGGAAGTCCCTGGCTTTGGAAACCATCGCATTGTTATGCCTTCTGAGTCCATTTCGAGAGATGATTCAATCGTCGTAGATTCGAAAGACGCAGATATAGATGTGGACAGAGATTCTGATCCTAATGCTTCGATAAAAACGAGTGGTGACTCGGATCATGTCTCGGGTGTGAAACGCAAATTCGAGGAGGGTCCAGCTGCCCCAGATGAGTCGGCCGACGATGTCGTCACTGTCGAAGAGGAGGACGATGCTCCGTCCGACGCACAATCCGCTGTTCCAGCTTTGAAGGTGAACCCAGACGGGACGGTAGAACAAGAGGATACAGTCAAGTACGTTCATTCTTCGAATTAGTAACTGGCATTTACTAACTCGTTTGTTCAAGGCTATGGGAACCTGGATATAAGGAGCGTTATTACAGACAGAAGTTTGGAGTCGAATTGACCGATACGGAATTCCGGAAGGGGTCCGTCAGGCAGCTAGTTTGCTTTGATGTTTTCTGACTTCACTGTTTTTTTCACAGCGTCACTCAGGCTTACGTTGAAGGCTTGTCGTGGGTCCTCCAGTATTACTACCAAGGAGTAAGTACTCTCGCATCATTGATTTCACTATCTGATTCCGTTCGCAGACGCCATCGTGGCAATGGTACTATCCTTACCACTTTGCTCCCTTCGCTGCCGACTTTGAGGATGTCGACAAGATGGATCTGAATTTCATTCTCGGACAGCCTTTCAAACCCTTTGAACAATTGATGGGGGTTTTCCCTGCCGCTAGGTTCGTCTCATGCTCCTCTGATCATTACTACGTCTGAATGCTCTACTCCTGCTCAGTCGACAACACATACCCTCTGTCTTCCACTCTTTAATGACAGCAGAGGATTCACCTATCATTGATTTCTATCCTGAAACCTTTGAAATCGATATGAACGGGAAGAAGATGGCCTGGCAAGGTGTTGCACTTCTCCCTTTCATCGATCCCAAACGACTGTTAGATGCAATGGCTAAGGAGTACCCGAACCTCACGGAAGAAGAACTCAAACGCAATCAATGGGGCAACAACGTCATCTTTGCTTCAGACGAGCACGACATGTATCCCCTATATGAGGGTTTGTACGGAAAACGCAAAAGTCAAGATGTAAGAATCTTTTTCTAGTTAATCCAATCTGCCTAACTTTGTGGTACAGCCTGTACTTATCGATCCGGGAAGGAGTGGTGGTATTAATGGGACGGTACTGAGAAACCCTGATTGCATTCCTGGGTCCACTTATTACTGTCCTTTTGAGATGGACGGTCTTCCTGATATTCAGAACGATCGTTCACTGTCTGCCCTGTATTATTTCCCGAAACAAATCACTCCTCACCGATCTGTTATGCTCCCAGGCGTGAAAAGGACGCCGAGGGTACTAACGTCAACCGACCTTGAAACCACTAGAAGCGGTGGTCGCGGACGAGGACGGGGACGGGGTGGTGGTTGGTCGAATGAAGGTGCCAATGGGAGGTCAGGGAATTGGGCAAACGGAGGGGCCGATCGCAACAATGATCCTTTCCATACGCGCCCCAATAGCTACAATCAAACTTCGCAGAATGGGTACGGAAATGCCAGAGGAGGAAGTCGAGGATACGACAATCGGGGCGGGGGTTATCAACAACCCTCAAGGCCACCCTATCAAGCTCCGCCTGCGCAACAATATGGCGGATATGGCAGCTATAGCAACACTTCTTCTCCCCAAAATTATGGTGGATATAACTCAGGAAGGGGTGGACCTCCACCTAGAGGCGGACCCCCTTCTAACTATGGAGGTTACGGAGGATATGGAAGTGGTGGATACGGCGGTAGTGGGGGTGGTGGCTACGGTAGTAGTGGAGGTGGTGGCTACGGCGGTAGTGGGAGCGGTGGCTACGGCGGTGGTGGAAGCGGTGGATACAACAGTGGTAGAGGCGGTGGATATGGGAACACAAATGGAGCATACGGAGGAGCGGCTCAGCAAAGCGGTGGCTATGGCGGTTATGGCGGTTATGGTTCTGGAGACGGAGGCTACGGAGGTCATCCGGCTGCTAACAATGCGTTGTCGTATCAAGGGAATAGCCGAGGAGGTGCACCGTACACTTCAGGTCGTGGACGAGGCAGGGGTTGGTAACCATACTACATACTATTTTCAGGGTAATACTCAACTTGTATAACGTATACGTACGACTACCACTATTTATCAATATGTCGCAACTCCTAAATAGCCATACATGAGAGCCAAAAATAAAGAGTATGTAGTTAGTGGAGACCCAAAATAATATGTACAGGGGGTATGTTTTCCAGCAATTTAGGCACAATGCGATCCTATTCAATAGCGGCCTCCATAGCGAGAACCTGAAGGGTATCCATCACCTCCACCGTATCCTCCGGCCACACTGGTCGGTACATAGGTCATATAAAGGGCATACTTACGTGCCCTGATCTTTTCTCGACGTTTACGGTGTCTTTCCTGGCGTCTTCTTCTCCTTTCAGCTTCACGAGCAAGCTTTGCCTCCTTGCGCCGGCGTCCCTCTTCAAATATTTCTGCCATTTGTTGATGCTGGTCTCTATAACCGCTGTGTTGATATCTCCCTCCGCCATACTCCAAATCCGAATTCGAATCGTCATCGGTAGGTTCGTCTTCGGACGAGATGTAATCATCCGGCTCTTCGAGGTAAGGCAAGTTCATCTCGATGAGACCCGCGTGGCGACCCGTACGACGCTCTTTTCCTCTGAAAAGAATGAGCTCTATACCGCGTACCAAAAAGAAGGATTCATTCCATAGATTGACGAGATCTGCAATGATAGAGGAGCGCCTTGGCAGCGGTCCACCATTCTCGAGTTCAGGAATAGGCAGCTTCCCAGCCCATGCGAGTGCCATATCCTGTTAAAATCACTACTCAACTCGCCGTGAGAGGATGGGTACAGATTATACGTACATGCATTAGCCGGCGCCAGTCTTCCTCGAAGACATCATGAGTCATGAGCACACCTGGCATCCTTGGAACCTCGGACCAGAACTTTTCCATATCATGGATCTTCATGATTTCGAAAGGCGTGAAGGGGTGAGATCCATTGACGGGACGCAAGAATCCTTCGGGAGCAGCTAGCTGTTGGGAAGGTGCGCTACGACCCCCGGGGAGCGGGGCACCGGCAGGCATGTTCGGAGAGGAACCTGAATGCGGTAAACCGACTGCGCTCGCATTGTAAGGCCCGGGAGGGAGAGGGGAGGGACCACGTGGTATGGGAGTCAACCTTGCGAGGTCTTGAGGAAGGACAGGTTGCCCTTCCATGATGTGACCGGGAGGGTAAACGGCGGGAGGGGCGCTCACAGATGGTGTCGTTGAACGATGAACAGGGTCAGTAGTGCGAGGGGGAACAAATGCAGCTTCAGAAGGACGCATGTTAGGAGAAGTACCAGGTTGATATCCCGGGGCAGGATAAGGTCTTCCGCTGACATTGTAGGCCCCAGACGCGGTTGCCGCACCGTATGGACCTTCAGCGCGGCTTGCTGGGCGAACGCCCGGGTGAGGACTGCGAGGCCTATCGCTTACCTCATTTGCAGTGTACTTCTGTGGACGAGGAGCCTGTGTCATGGTTTTCGCTTCACCAGGGTATTCGTGTCCTCGATCACGGAGATCAAGGTTTCCCATGTGGCGATCAAGATCGGAATAGGCGCTGGTAGTGGAAGAAGCGCTGTATGGACTATAAGGGCTTCGAGAATACTGAGTGCCAGAGCCGGCCGATGCGGACGTAGAGAAGGGAGTTGGATACGGAGGTGCGTTGATGCTCTTACGACGTTCGCGAGCTTGGGTATCCATTTCTCGAGCGTTGCGAAGGTCATTTTCTAGATTCTGATTACGTTTGGCTTCAGCTTCGCTCTGTCGTCGCCTATTGAAAGCAAATCCCTATAAGTCCGGAACTTCCAAGTGCGGACAAGTATCAACGCGCACCGATCATCTCCAGGCTTGCGACTCCAGGCGGCTGCGAAATCCTACAATATGACGACGTCAATTAAAGTGTGTAATAAAGGGTATCAAAAAAAAGTTGACCATAGTGGCCGCTGGTATTCCAACCGGTAAGGTCTCGGTGACTTCAGTAGGCACCCATTGCATCCCATTCACAACATTGTTCGAGATGGAATAACTACCGGGTCGATCGAACACAATCAGCTTTGTTCTTTTGACTGGTCTACATAAACTCACCTAGCCGCCACAGCTCTGAAGCAAAGATCAGCATAGATCACTGAAATGATGGACGCGATCGAACACATACTTAAATATATGATATAGAGGCCGTCCTTCTCGCCCAGTCGATGTAGTATATGTGAGGGATCCAGCAACAGGTGCTTGTGCAGGAGGAGAAATCTGAGAAGGAGAATGTGCGTGCTGGTAGTCTCTGTGTAAGTCGCCTGGGGCTGGGTAATATGGTGAGGTCGATCGATAAGGCGAAGCAACTCTGTACGGGGACGCAGCTCGTTGCATGGTTAGATTAGAGGGCTAGGATGTGAAATGAGGAGAAGATGTAAGCGCTGAGTCTGAACGTTGAACAAGCCCTTGACCCAGCAGATTAAATCGAAGGAGCTTTGTTTTTGAACTTGGATCAAGATAAGATACAGATTTCACCGACCCTGTGTGTGGGACATCTATGCCTCAAGAATAAAAAGCTCAGTAATGTAGTACATACTGTACAGGTAGCTATAGGTATATCATCCAAATCTCCAATATAGCAATATAATTACAAGCAACCCGACTGCTCCTAGCGGTGCGTATTGGCGTAGCATGGCGTTGAAATTGATATTTCTTGCCGCTTTCCGGTACTTTTCGGATTCGGACCGTAATGACGTTGACAGATGTGACATACCTACAGAGATTCAAGCAATTTAAAAGAACGAAAGGAGTCTACACGTACGGTCAAGTGAGTCTCCGCGCCACAAAAGCTCCTCCATATTTTTGGTCATGATCCTCGTCACGTCTTGTAAGTCGTCATTGAGTTTGTCAAGACTGGACGTCGCTGCCGCTGTCCGTGTATCACGATAGAGTCGGGCAGTCTTTGACATAAATGTGTCTGCAGAAGAGTAAGACCAGGGCGTCGAGGTTGTCGAAATGAAGTGACGACGAACCGAAACCGACAAACGCATATGGTTTTCGGACCGAATCGACCTTTGGGCCATACGTGGTGGCAAACTCTTTCGACAGCTCATCTAGAAACGAGAAGGCAAGTTTACGAGGGTAAGATTTGTCTGCTATTGTGAGGAATACGACATTGTCCGATATGAGGTAACTGGAGCACAATCAAGACATTTGAGCGTAAAGCGGATCCAGAGCTTGAGGCACGAACTGTAATGTGTATTGACCGCTCTCAATCGAGCACCGAGGCTCAGCGTTGGGCGTGATTCGTCGAAAAATGAGCTTGGCCTGCTGTTTGTGTTCCTGAAGGGATTGCTCTGTCTAAACGACCACGTCAATTACCTGGTGGAACACTGACACGAATGGAAACAGACCTGTTCGTCGTCTACGCTGGCAGCAAGAGGCAAGGCATCCGAGGCTCTGACGATGATGGTGGAGCGGACCATGGATGTCGAACGGTGCGAGGTGGCGGTCTGTTTCTAGAGCGTAATGATTGCACGTGCTTCTCTACGTGGAAGCAATTCCATGATATCCACATCCATTTATGGTATACCACCATAAAGAGACATATATATGTTCGGCTGAAAGCCCTGTCTAAAGCACAGCAATTCGCCCCTGTTTAATCACCAACCACCACCATGTCCCTCTCCAGTCTTTTTGACGTCGATACCCAGGTTCGTCGCTTACACCTATAGAGATTCTTGTATTCAACCTCTTTTATATAGCTCTCTTTCTATGGTGCTTACCATTCTAACAAGATTAACGTCCTCGTACACGTCGTATTCGTGCCCGTCTTGCTATGGTACATTATCTGACCCGCCGATCTTCTTTCACCCACTGACGCCATATCTCTATACAGGACGTTTCAGGTTATGGCGGCCGATTTACCAGTTCCGTCCTTCGTGCCTGATGTTCAGTATCAAATCAACGACTACTTGCGCTTTGACCTGAACTTATCTGCCATCCATGCTGGCCTCTATCTTGCTTATTATCTTATTCTTGAGCCTATAGCTGCTGTAGGTCACTAATTTCCTTATCGTTCTACCCCTTGACCAAATACTTTTGCAGATTCTCTACGCACCTCAGCTGACTTTGTCGCTCTTAACGTCCACCGCCTTCTATGCTTCAGGCTCTAATCACTGGACTAAGGCTGCCCTTATTCATGCCTGTTCTTGGATCGCCCAATTCCTTGGTCATGGTCTCGCTGAAAAACGCGCACCAGCGCTTTTGGATAATCTTCTTGGTGGTATGTGTACCCTATTTGGTTTAAAAAATTGCATCTGATGATACAATTTGCAGCCGTCGTACTTGCACCTTTCTTCGTGCACTTGGAGATACTCTTTGCGCTTGGCTACAAGCCTGAAATGCATAAACGCATCAATAACGAGATCGGCAAGGAAATCACGAAGATCAGGAAGGCGCAAGGCGACAAGAGGCGGGCGGAAGCGGCGAAGTTGTCTTGAAAATCATGCCGCATACCTCCCCGCAACTTGGTCATACATGTTCTAGGCTAATCCATCTTGATCTGATACTTTACTCTCGTTCATTCATATCTTACCCCTGCCATCTAATCTGGTGCTCGAGGCAATAGCGATTGTATCTTGATGACATTTATCACTTTGAACTGGCATAGACTATTCTTCATGAACAGAATGTATTCCGAACATATTGGAATAGCATTTATTCATCGCTCACAGTGAATTGGCTATTATTCCGACGGACTAGCAAGAATCAGGATACGAGAATCATTTAGTCAGACTCTCAGGCGGAGGGAGTAGCGGTTCTCCGATCGGCGTGACGTAGGCAGAAGTGAGGCCACCATCGACCTTAAAGTCAGTGCCCTGTGCACCGAGAATCATATCAGACTCGTTCTAGTGCGCGGTAGAAAAGGGGGTCTAGACATACCGTCATATAGCTGCTGTCATCACTGGCGACTGGGAAAAGGAGTCAGCCGCGATTTGTCGAGAGTGGTCTAGAAAGCAGGAATACTTACGGAAGAGAGCAGCCTTAGCGAGCTCGACGGCCTCGCCAAATCGACCCATGGGTAGATGGACTAGCCTTCGTTGACGTTTCTCCTCGGTGTTGAGGAAGTCCATCAGGAGAGCTTCAAGTCATGAGGTGAGACGAAATCAAAGGCCTGATTGGATACTCACGAGTTTTCAGCGGTCCCCTGAAGATGTCAAGACAAAGTGTGAGAAGAGTTCCATGAACTTTCGGGGCGCATCCCATGACTCACGGGCAGAGAGAGTTGATACGAATTCCTTCCCTGGCGTGGACCATCGCAAGTTCGCGGGTCATCGCAAGAACGCCACCCTATGAAGGGGCGATCAAAAGGCGTCACGATTCGCAGTGTCATGCAGCGCGTACCTTGGATGCGGTGTCTACGATCCGTATCAGCTGATTTTCTGGTAAACACCAACGAGAGCAACGTACATGCTAGTTGGGGAGTCGCGGCTCCCATTATCGCTACGAAACTTGCGGTGTTAATGATACTTCCTCCGGTACGGAGCCCCTTGGACTCGTCCGTTGGATTATTGCGCATGGCGAGTATCGCGTACTTGCATCCCCACCAGACACCCTTAAGGTTGATCTGCATTGTGAGATCCCAGATGCGTTCCTCTGTGTTAAGAGCGTTGTCGTCCTCAGGATGCATGATACCTGCAAAATTCAAACGATATCAGTTCATTCAAGGTCATCCTCGTGTATTTTAATTGGACTGACCAGCATTATTGAACTGCACAAGAACCAATTACTTGAGATGCTATAAGATCAAGATACGCATCAATTAGAAACTTACCATGATATCCAGGCGACCATACTCCTTCACAGCGGTATCAACAGCATTTTTCACATCCTCTTCCTTGCCAACATCGGCCTTGACGGCGATAGCCTTAACATTAGGGTAGCGCTGATTGATCAACGCTGCGCTAGCTTCTGCAGCTTCGAGCTTGACATCGACAAGAAGAACATTCGCACCCTCTTGGGCAAACAGTATCGAAGATTCCAATCCGATTCCACTGAGAAAGTCATGACAGAATCAGGATTCCCCTCATGTATAGTCAAATACTGTTGCTCACGATCCGCCACCAGTGATAAGCGCGACCTGGTTGCACACGACAGTAAGTCATTAAACGCGTCTCTGATTGGCAGAGAATACGAGCCTTGTTCTGTAATCTTCCTGGCATCGTAGTTATAAGCTTGAGTGAAATATATGGAGAGTATCAAGCGAGCCTCTTTGTGGTGACCAGCCACACTAAGTGTTGTAACGGGCCGAGGTTCCGTGTGCCCAAAATAAGATTAAGGCCACACGTGAGCCTGAGATGCTTGAGACGCGACTCCCCAATATGCCATTAATATTGGGAGCCGCGCAGGGCGCTTCCTCAGCTGACTTCAACTGTTCAGGACGATCTCGAAGAAACGTGCTTAAATAAGTAAAATAAAGTACGCGTTTCAATCTCTCAAAGACATAGGAAAATCATCAGGATAGCTTCCGTCCCCGACCCCGAACATATCACGGAATTCTTTCATCGTGTCAGGTAAAGAGCTGGGATATCCCATGGAATCCTGCGATGAGGATGACGCGGATTCTTGCAGGTTTGTTCGGGCATTCTGCGACTGATCAGGAAATAACTTGTTATCGTCTTCGTCTCCGGATTCTTCTTCTGTGGCAGATTCGAAACGGTCATAGAATTCCTCGGGAGTTTCTTCCACGAGGATTTGTGTTGACGTTGAAACTTCTTCTGATGCAGAGAAAGGAGGAATAGGCTTTAGGGCCATGTGAGCTTGAGATGATCTGCGGGCCATTTAGTCAAGATCATCATTATGTGACAAAAGGGAAGGCATACTCTGCTGTTAGGGGGATGTTGTCTATCGCTGATAGAGCATGTGGCGGAGTTAGGGTTGGTGAAGGCGAACTGAGTCTTCGTGTTGAAAGAACGCGAGGACTCCGGACCGGAGAAGTTGGCAAGTAAAGTGGTCGATCATCAGTGAATTCACTCATCACATCAAGCTCTTTCTCAAGCTGACTCTGAGAGCTTGGAATAATTTCCTCAAAATGCGTCGTGTCCTCAGGTATTGAGGAAGACGACGAGTATGACGCTTTTCGCCGATTCTTCCGAGGAGAAACGTGGAAAGGTAACATCAATTGACTTTGGGAAGATAAAACGTATTCTTCACCATCATGAATTTCGACGAACGAAGTTTCCTTTGTGTCTATGCTAGGCAAGTGAGGCACCGGAGAAGGCTGCTTTTCCTGGGAAGACAAAGTCTGACCCCGATTCGCCTTGTCGGGCGGTCGAGGCACAAGGAAGACAGGGGAATGACGAGATGTGGACAGCTCTGTTTTCTCAGGAAAGAGTGATATAGCGTCAAAGCAACCGTCTGCTTGTGACTGTGATGAAGGTACCAACTTCTGAGATGGAGGCGGTGAGAGGGATTCATCACGACTATAATAATCATCCCGCTGGCTTTCTTCAACTACCATCGACTCATCGTATTCTGAAGAGAGGGGATAGCGAGATGATGCTTGGGATGCTTCAGGTGATGAGAACTCTTTCGAAGGGCTTAATGATCGTACGCGATTCTGAGGTGACTTCTGAGCTCGAGAATAGGTGGCACGACGGGGAATTGTGACGGGAGTTGGGAGGTCGAATGTTTTTCGTGGATTGAAATGTAGTGAGTCTGTAGAAGAATGAGGTGACTGTGGACGTGGGGTTCTCGTCGGTTCGTCTGTACGAGGGATGAGGAACGAGCGTGTTGCCTGTATCAAAGCTGGTCGTTTAGCTGTCAAAGGAGTCGGAAGAGGATTGACGTGTCGAGTGGTGGGCGTTTCTTTCGAAAAAACGCGTGATAACGCGTCGACTGGGAGCGATGTAGCAGCGGGACTATCCCCAAGAGATTTTGAAGACTCGCCCCGTTTCAGACCTGATGGCTTCGCCAGTCGACGAGAAGGTCCACTCTTGTTAACGTTTCTATTGGGTCCAATATCCGAGAAGACAAGTTTCTGCTGCACTTTGGGCTTCTTGTCGCTGGAACCAAGAGATTGAGTTGCTCCAGTTTGCTCTTGAGGTCGTTTACGCTTTTGAATCCTTTTGGGGGTTTCCTTCGAACTGGCACGATGAAAGAAATTCGTTATGGTTTCATTATATGAAAACGACATGCCGGGTCAGTCGAAGACGCGCAGTTCGTGGTGCGGATGAAAGAGAAGTATTTGGCAGGAGACAACAGCGGAGTTCTAAGAGACACGCCTGACGAGCTTCGGGACGCATTATATTTATTGGGTCTTGACTACATACGCTACTCCTTTGTTTCGTTGTCTTCACCCCCAAACTTTGAAAAGAGCCTGCCAGCCCGGCTTCATTCGTTCCAATTCTTGTTGCTCTTGTATCTCTCAATTGCTCGGCCATGTTGCTCTTCAATTCAAACCTATTCAATTCATTTATCTTGATGGTGTATTCAGCTCCATTTACTGGACTGCACTCTCATGGTGGCATAGATACCCCATAGCTGATCATTTTGATCAATGGGGACACATCAATTTTGTGTAGGAACCGCGCAGCTTTAAATGGTAAATGGGAATTTTTATAACCATTCTTTCTTTCCCAAGGTTACAAGTTACATGCCCTATTAACGATGGCATGGGAAGCACCAAGGTCACCCGTCGTTTTCAATTTCCCCTGGAGGATGAAGCTTCGATTCGATGAAGCCGCAGCTCCATCAAAACGCTTGAGTTCGAGTCTACCGACTGGGAAAGCTCAGAATGAGATCATATTCAAGGCAAACTGCTCAAGATAGTTAAGTAGATTGACATTTTCGAGGGAGGTTTACTTACCATTAGTCTACGTATCGATCAAAAACTCTTCAGTCTGCACGATTGTAGACCAAACTATTCGCTATCCATCCGTACCACCTATGCTGCGGAAAATACGGTCCACAGATGAACGGGATCAACGTCTGCCAAAACTCGTCGTTTGTTCCACTGAGCCATTCACCATAATTCTGTAAGTATCAGCATTGTCGAATACTCGAGGTGCCTAGATCCAGAGTCGACCATCTTCACCTTGAATAAGATTTCGGAGGTTGATATCTTGATGTGTCAATGCGAGTGGTTCGGAGTCATCAAAAAACTCGTTTCTTATGGGGTCATTTGGAGGCGGTTTTTTCATCCTTATAGTCATCTTGTGGCGTTCATTGAAGAAGGCTGAAAGCTCGGAATATGATGCGAACGGACCACGCATGGGGATGACCGGACTAAATATAGGAGATTCAAACTTGTGGGCCTTCTCGTGCAGACTTAGTGGACCCGGCGGCGTCGTGGGAGACACGTCGATACGACGGAGTTGACGGACATATCGACGCAACGTAAAAGCGATACAGATCTTTGACCAAGTTGAAAGACTTGACCAGATCTCAGCTACAGTCGAACCTGGAACTTTGTCCAGAATGATTCAGGTATCGTATTCATCGACAATCATGACGCGGCGGACACGTGGAACAGGAATAGTCGTCTTGGCAAATACAACATTGAGCGACGTTGAGCGCGTTCGCTTCTACTGCGTCAATCATGTTAAAATCTTCGCCCAGATTCAGCGACAGCTTTGCGACGGTGTTGGGCTTCAATTCGTAAACCCTACAATCGGGGTCGGGGAGGAGTTTAGGAGCAATCTTCGTGAGATCAAGAATTTTGCTCATCGCTCAGATCGTCGATGTCTGACGGCTGGAAATGCGCATGGGTCACCTATGTCAGTACCGAGTGAGTAAATGGAGAACCCACGGAGGTGCTCCTTTGCGGTTTCTTATCTGACTGCACCAATGTCAAGACTATGTCCAGCGCGTCTGCTATCGTTCCCAAGAACATGTAGATGAACGAACCACTTTATGTCCATCGAGATGAATGGATGGATCAGTGCCTTAACATTGCCGCCTCATAATGTCACACTCCTCGAATAACCTGAATCGTTTTTGTTCTGACTGTTGAACTTGAACGTTAACGTTGAACAGCAAGACCCTCAGGCTTCAGGCCTCAACGTTCAACCCTGTTATGGAGCGGTGAGGATGGACATCATCGTTGAAGTGAATGAATTCCTCGCATAGATGATGATTTCAGGACGAATATATAGTCTGAATCATGTCATAATTGTCGTTGTCTGATTCTTGGTATCCTTTATATACCCCAATGAGTATGTATGACCACTCACTCACTCAAGTTCAAAAAAACACAAAGCTCCACTCAAACACAGCAACGTCGCAAAAACTGAAATGAAAAAGTTGCTCATCGGATCAAAATACAAAGATTCTTCACAAATTCAACTAGAACTCCATCAACCTGCCATCTGAACATCTTCGTCCCCCGTTGCTGCAGGCACAGGCGCAGCAGCGGTAGCGGCAGCATCTTTCGGAACCATCGAGTCAAGGAATGGTTGGATGATCTCGCCCTCCAGGATGCGGAACGGACCGCCTGGAGGCACAATTTTTTCATGTGCACTGGCAGGGCCGACAAGTCCAATTGACGTATTATTGATCGTGAGTTCCTTGTCTTGCTGCAGCGTTTCACGTAGCGCGTGCAACCCGTGGCGGACGAGATCCTCAAGGGACGCTAAGAAACGAGTGATAAGGAGAACAGAAGAATCAAAGACGGATGAACGTACCATCTGCGAAACTTTCGTAGTGTTTCTCTAGATACGTCTTTGCGCTCTGGCTCCGCGCACCGATCGACATGGCGTAATATTCGTACGAATTTCCTGATGGCGAGAACTCGTAGAGATGGGGGCCCGTTTGATCTTGTCCAATGACGAGGAAACCAACACCGTATGGGCGACGACCATACTCTTGCGTGTTGACTTGTGCCTCTACATTCATAACCAAAATCAGCCATGAACCACAGACACCAGACCAAGACACGAACTGTCGGCAATTGAGGATACTAGACGGTTAACGGGGACAGGGCGGTTAAAGATCATTTTCGACGACATGGCTTGTTGACGCATAAAGTTGCTGCGATGAGAATGTGTAAGTTCAGATCCAATCTCCATTTCCATAATATGCAATATAGGCCCTCACCTGAGAACACGAGCATCAGATGTAAGACCTGCAATTGCGATTCCAACATGGTCATCTATTCGAAACATCTTCTGCTGGTATGAAGCCAATTCGCCCGTCGATCGCTGTAGTCCTCGATAGAATCTCGAGGTAGTAAATAGACGTAATACGCACCTTCAAAGCCAAAAGTACGGAATGTGTCTTGGAACGGAGGCCCACGGCCGCTGATCCCTGCTTCACTGCTTCGAGAGCATACTCGACTTGATGCAGTCGTCCTTGCGGCGAGAAGACGGTATTGTCAGAGTCGTAAGTATTCCTAAACTGCACACGCGCAGCGGTGGCACGTAAGTACAGATCTTTGAAGCGTAAGGACGACTGCGTACCATGATTGTTGGATGAAGAGGGTAAATTGAACAATCTTTAGAGGTGACGCGTCGTGCAATGCTCGGCGTTACCCGCGCGTGACCTCTGCCGGTACCTCAGAGCTCACAGACATCTGGTAACCAGGCATCGTTTTCAAAAATATTACAGACATTCATTTTTATTCCAACTGCCGATACCTCAGAGCTCACAGACATCTGGTAACCAGGCATCGTTTTCAAAAATATTACAGACTACCATACTTATTCATTTTTATTCCAACTACCTCCCCTTCTTCTCCACACGCCACTCCTTGAAAATTCCATCCAAACTCTTATAAACCAGATGCGAAGGCAAACACCGAATGATCTCTCCCATCCTCTCCTCCACCTCCGTTTTACCCTTATCCCCAACCGCCTTCTTGGCATACTCCACAGCCATCCTGAACATCGCCAGAACCGCCAGCGACACATGCGTTTGCTGCGCACTGTGTGCAGAACCGTGCGATAAGGCCGAAAGTAAGGGGCCTGAGAGGCTGGGCGCAGAAATGGCAGGGCCGGATTGGTACGATGCCGTCGCTCGTTCGCCTCGGACGAGACGGAGCAGGATCTCGAGGATATTGTCCGTCTCGGACATGTGCGTTTTTAGGAAGCGCTGTCGTTCGTTTAGAACGCCCGCAGGGGAGTTTGCTGCCCACCCTTCCAGGACTGTCCAGATGGTTGGAGGCTAGAGAGAGAAAGTCAGTCAACATGAGTAGAACCTGGTTAGCAAAATGTACGCACAGGATCGGGATCCACGACCTGGATTTTCTTCTCCCATCCCTCGGCTGCATCTCCAGCGACCCAGAACATGCGCCCGAACATACTCTTCAACCATTCTTGGATATCGCCAGACTTTGCCCACTTGGGCTCCGACAGCGGACGCGCGGTGTCGAGGTACACACGTAGTGTGATAGTTGAAGGAATCGATGCTTTTGAAAATGGTGGAAGCGTATCATCACAATCGGAATCGTCGCATATTGTCTGTAAAGGAAGATAAGATTTAGTAAGATCTGAAAGACCTTCGACCTATAAGCAAGACTTGTCAATACGAACGCATCATAGAGCATGGGCCGACGAACCAAAATGCCTTTGAGGCCATCATCACCATCTTTCACTATATTCAAAAGAACTTCAATCCGACCGTCTCGTCTAAAGAGCTTCAACGACTCTACGACTTCCGCATCGACAACCAGCCTCCTGTTCCCACCAGCATACGATATCGACAGTCGATTTGCAGAAGGCACTCTTCCTGCTTTCACTTCCGGCTTGATAACAGACACGGTTGGCGATCCTCCGTACGCTGAATTCGAGAGCGTGTTTGAAGTGGGTGGGGACGCGGGCGGTTCAGGCAGATGGTCCATCTCCCGTGTCGCAGCTTCGAGTTCATCGATTTGCGTCTGCGTTTCCTCGTGTTCGCGTTCATATTCATGGTCGTGGTCTACCCCATTCGTCGTAGCGGCAGTCCCATCATCCGAAGGCGGCGGCAACGTCGCCGAATCGTCCAACCCCGACCCATTCCCATTCCCATTCCCAAGTTTTAGCGGGTAGAGTGCCCCACGTCCACGACAAGTCACGGATTTCAAAACCGACAATCTTGAAATCTGTGAGTGTCCGTCTGTTTTCGTCCTTTTTGCTGCCGCTGGCAAAGCCGGACATTGGAGCGTTGAAGGACGCATCGTGTCGAGGTCTGTTCGGCCCCTGATGCGGTCCACTACGACCACCACGGAAAGAACCACCTCCTTGGTGGCTGAACGACCCTTGACCACCCGATACGCCTCTGCGATTCTGATAATCCTTGTTTCCACCACCGAAATTTCCACGCGAGCCATGCCCTCGCAACGAGTTGGAACTTCCGCCACCTCGCCCGCCGCCGCCTCCTCCACCGATGAAACTGCCACCACCTCGTCCCCGCCCGCCACCCATTCCACCACGCGGACCTGACATCGGGGCCCCTCTGCCACCACGCTGTCCGCCTGCGGGACCTCCTCTTCCGCCGGGCATACCCCCTCTTGCCGGACCCAGGCTGACTCCTCCGCCTCGTGCGGGACCTGAAGGACCCGAGTATCCGAGATTCTGGGGCGGCGGAGGCGGGGGTGCCTGAAACTGTGGTTGAGGGGGCGGCTGAGGCTGCCGATTCGAGCTCGGACCGTCGAAACGTTGTCTTTTAGCAGGAGGCAGATGCTGTGGGGGCGCGTGGTGGATGTGTTGACGCTGCTGCTGCTGCTGCTGCTGAGGGGGCGGCTGGAGATGGGGCTGGAAGAACTGCTGAGGCTGCTGGACGGGATAGGGGTTTGGAGGCAATGGCTGGGGGGCTGTCTGTGGGACATATGACTGTGGATATCCTGCAGTGGGCTGGTAGGGATTGTAGCCTGGCTGGACCTGAGGTGCTGGTTGGGGAACAGGCGGTGGATGGTACTGGGCCTGCATCTGCTGGAGCTGCTGCTGCTGCTGCTGGCGCTGCCATTGTGCACCATAGCCGTAGTTTGCATAGAGCGCACTCTGTTCTGCTGGAGGCCGCTGATTCCACTGGGGAGTGTACGCTGGGCCAGTCGCCGCTGCCGTCGCTGCCGCCGTCGCCGCCCAGTACGCCGCGTAGTCTGGCTGGGCTGGCTGGGGAGGCGGCGGCCCGGGAGGAAGCGGGGGCTGCTGGGGAGTGTAGCTTGGCTGCGGAACGAATGGATTCTTGTTCATCGCATTCACAATTTCTGCACACGACGTCACAAACACAAATTTACTTTTTCACTCTCCGCTACAAACTCCGATCCTAATATCCCCTCGGTGCATCTGGCAGTCGTGGCGCAAGTTCCTTCGTCTGTGCCGCCTGTCTGCGCTTCCGATGTTCTCTCTCGCGCACTGCACATCGTCAGTCCAGGTCTCCCACAGAACACATCGACATACTCGCAAAAAAGTCTCGGTGCAGCGCATATCGTTCGGGCGCAGGCGCGGGCGCGGGCGCAGGCACAGGCTTCGTAGGCAATTGCAGTGACTTGTCTTCCTCCTTATCACCTTCCTTGTCTTCCTTTTCCTTTTCCTTCTTCTTCTTCTGTTTCTCCTCCCATTCTTCCTTGACCTTGCCAATCTCCTCCTCTGTCGGCACCTTTCGTGATTCCTCGCCTCCAACCATCGTCGCAAAGCCCCGATCCGTCAGATGCACCGGACACGTATAAAGAAAGTCGGTCGTGTTGATTGTAGCCAGCACCGTGTTGGTCGGCTTGTAGCAGACATAGCACGCCTTGGCCGTCGCCGCTGTCTATTACCCCATCGGCACAACCGAATACGAGATGCGACAGTGACCACTCACTCGTTTGTAGTACACATTGTTGAACGACATGGTGGTCGAGAATCAGTGGCTGTGTTGTCCCCCCATTTATTCGACGCCCACATGTACATAAATACTGTAGTCGACGTATAGAAATTTACATCGTGTATGCCACATCTAATCGGGAAACTGAAAAGCAGTGCACATGCCCGCCGGAGTTTTAAAATTCTGCATATCAAACAGCGCGCCCTTTTTCTCTTCTTCAACCCGCCCTCTGTAAAGGTTCGTGCCACCGTCCCCTCCTCTCTTCATTTCCCGCTCACTTTCCCTCCTCCAGACAAAAAGCCGTTACAAAAAAATATAAAAAAACCTTTTTATATACAAGCGGTCCAAGTTGTCACTTCATGTGCGTTTTTGCGTTTCCCTACCATTCCGTACTCAATTTTCTCTCTTCGCTGCAGTCTCAAAAAAGCCACAGAATACAGTAACGACCCCAAAAAACCCTAGAAAATACAATCCGCCATGTCTTCCCCCGCTGCCCCCGAGCTCCCCCCAGTCGGCCCTGAGGTCGCCACTCAGATCGTCCCTGCTCCATACAACCCGCCCGCTCCCACTCCTACCGTGGCCGCTCCAGCTCCCTCCGCCTCTCTCTATGTCGGCGAGCTCGACCCCACCGTCACCGAGGCCATGCTCTTCGAGATCTTCAACATGATTGGTCCAGTTGCGAGGTACGCTGCCTTTTTTTCCCTATATCTGTTTCATCTCAATGTTTTCTAGCATCCGTGTCTGCCGTGATGCAGTCACACGCCGTTCCCTCGGGTACGCCTACGTCAACTACCTCAACGCAAGTGACGGTAAGTACGTCTCTCCAACTCCGTGCACGAACTCCTTTGACACGTCCCCAGGCGAACGTGCCCTCGAGCAACTCAACTACTCGTTGATCAAGAACCGTGCATGGTACGCGAAAAAATTTCCCCATCTTCTCATCATAGCTGTGCGTTCTAAAAATCAAAAACAGCCGAATCATGTGGTCTCAGCGTGACCCCGCGCTCCGCAAGACCGGACAGGGCAATATCTTCATCAAGAACTTGGATGAGCAGATCGACAACAAGGCTCTACATGATACTTTTGCTGCTTTTGGCAACGTCTTGTCGTGCAAGGTCGCGACTGATGAGCAGGGCCGTTCGAAAGGATACGGCTTCGTTCACTATGAGACTTCCGAGGCCGCTGACCATGCCATCAAGGCCGTCAATGGCATGCTTCTCAATGACAAGAAGGTCTATGTCGGTCTTCACATTTCTCGCAAGGTCTGTTTTGTGTTGCGTTACGTTTTCCGATCCCAAGTTGACAATTTCACTTAGGAGCGTCAATCCAAGCTCGACGAAATGAAGTCCCAGTTCACCAACCTGTATGTCAAGAATGTCGACCTGGCCGTGACCCAGGAAGAGTTTGAAAACCTCTTCACGCCTTTTGGCATCGTCACTTCTGCACTCCTCTCTATTGATGAGGAAGGCAGGAGCAGGGGCTTTGGTTTCGTCAATTTCGAGAACCACGAGGAGGCCCAAAAGGCCGTCGATGCTCTCCATGACTCTGAGCATAACGGCAAGAAGCTTTTTGTATCTCGTGCCCAGAAGAAGGCTGAGCGCGAGGAGGAGCTTCGCAAGGCACATGAGCAGGCCAGGCTCGAGAAACTCAACAAGTACCAGGGCGTCAACCTCTACATCAAGAACCTCGACGACGACGTTGACGATGACAAGCTCCGTGCCGAGTTTGAGCCCTTCGGTACTATCACCAGCGCCAAGGTCATGCGCGACGACCGAAATATCTCCAAGGGATTCGGTTTTGTCTGCTTCTCTACCCCTGATGAGGCCACAAAGGCCGTTGCGGAGATGAACAACAAGATGATCGGCTCCAAGCCTCTCTACGTCTCCATGGCTCAGCGTCGTGAAGTCCGCAAACAGCAGCTCGAGAGCCAGATCGCTCAGCGCAACCACATCCGTGCACAACAGGCCGCTGCGGCCGGCATCCCAGGTGGATACATCAACGGACCCATGTACTACCCCCCTGGACCCGGGTACCCCCCCGCAGGCCGTGGCATGATGTACGGCCAACCAGGAATGATGCCCCCCCGCGGCGCGCGCTACCCTCCCACCGGCATGCCCGTCCCCGGATTCCCCCAGGGGCCCCCGCAGCCCTACGGCATGCCTCCCTCGGGATACCCCAACCGCGGTCCTCCCCGTCCCCCCGTCGGCCGCGGCGGACCCGGCTCGTCGCCGACACAACCTACCATGCCAATGCCCCGCGCCAACGGCCCGCCTCCCCCCGTCAACGGCGTGCCCCGCGGTCCTGGTCCTCAAGGCCGTGCGCCTCCTCCCCCCGGCGCGCCGGCGCCTGCTGGACGCGCGCCTCCGACGCAGCCCAGGGGTCCTGCGCCTCCTGTTGCGCGTGGGCCTGCGCCCCCTGGCGCTGCTGTCCCTCCTGTGTCCGCCCCCGCGCCTGTGCAGATGGCTGTACCGGATGTGCCGGTTGTCACGCCTGAGCAGCTCGCTGCGGCTTCGCCTATGGAGCAGAAGCAGATGATCGGTGAAGTTCTTTATCTCAAGATCTCAGAGTGTGTATTGTTTTTTTTTTCTTTTTCTTTTTTGGTTGTGTGCGCTTGGTGTTGATGTTTTGTGCGGTTTAGGACCGAGCCTGAATTGGCGGGTAAGATCACTGGTATGCTTTTGGAGATGGATAATGGCGAGCTGCTTCACCTTTTGGACGATAACGAGGCGCTGAATGGAAAGGTTACCGAGGCGCTTGTTGTTCTCAACGAGTTCAAGAGCCAGTAAGGAGCACGTTTGCGATGTAGAGTACTTTTTTGGACCGAAATTCCCTGTCGGCTCCGTCCGTTCTTTTCTTCTTGTTTGTGCGATACTGACGTTATGTTCCCTCACCTCCTCACACCTCCCTCCTTCACCTACATCCCTTCTTATCCTCGTGTCCGTGTCTGTCTTATGGCTTTAGGCGAATCATGCTTGTTGTGACTGCTATAATTCTTGGGTTTTGGCGGTCGTTTATACCTTTTTATGTACTTTCATTCTGTGTACTTTTGAATGAATGTCATCAATGATCCGCTTTCAAAGCGATATTCGATACTTTTCTTGCAGACTGCTTTCTTTGTCAGAGGCTGTACATAAGAATGCGATTCCCACATGACTTTGTGGAAAGGATTTTCCGGATAATACGTCCCTGTCAACCCGTACGCGTGGGCTTCCGAAAGCGATAAGAGGTGTTTTTTGTCCGTGAGCATAAGTTTGTTTCCCACATTTACTATCTACCACCCCCACATCCATGTCTACCGCTGGAAAACCCATCAAGTGCAAGGCAGCCGTCTGCTGGGGCGCCGGGGAGGAGCTCAAGATCGAGCAAGTCGAAGTTGCGCCTCCCCAGGCGCACGAAGTCCGGATTCAGATCCTTTGGACGGGTGCGGATTTATATGTTTATCGCGGTGTTTTCTCATCGTGGAGATCTGACGGATGGGTTGTGTTGTGTTATAGGTATTTGCCATACTGATGAATATACACGCAGTGGTAAGGATCCCGAGGTGCGTACATGGCTGATTCAGGCCGATCTCTCTTTTTTTATCTCTGGTGTGTGTGTGCTAATGTTACATTGTCCATCATTCGATAGGGTCTCTTCCCCGTTATTCTCGGACATGAGGGTGGTGGAATTGTATGTATTGCCTTTGAGATTGGGGAGAGATGCGCGATTTGAACTGATGGATGTGGATAGGTCGAGTCTGTTGGTGAGGGTGTCACTAGTGTCGCAGTTGGCGATCATGTCATTCCTCTGTACACTGCTGGTCTGTTTTATCCTTGTTCTCATCAGGTCACTGGATATTGAGTTGGTTATTTTAGAATGTCGTGAATGCAAGTTTTGCAAGAGCGGCAAGACGAATCTTTGCGGGAAGGGTGAGGCGCCACTATAACATCGCGCTGATTAACGCGATCTTACGGTTTTGTAGTCCGCGCCACACAGGGAAAGGGATTGATGCCTGACAACACCAGTCGTTTCTCCATTAACGGCCAGCCCATTCACCATTTTGTTCGTTCTCCTCCTCATCACCCTATGACGTCATTGAACAATGTAATCAGATGGGCACGTCGACCTTTTCTCAATACACCGTCGTCGCCGACGTCTCAGTCGTGGCCGTCGACAAGAAAGCGCCTCTTGAGAAAGTATGCCTTCTTGGATGTGGTATCACCACAGCCTGGGGTGCAGTCGTGAAACAACCAGGCATCAGTATGTTTGCTACTTATCACAATCCATCCTCGCCCTCCCTCATTCGTATAAAGAGGACTCTAGTGTCGCTGTATTCGGCTGCGGGGCCATTGGTCTCGGTGTAATCTCGACCTCGGCGCGCGTGGGTGCGAGTAGGGTCATTGCAATCGATACCAACCCAGGTAAGGAATCATGGGCGAGGAAATTCGGCGCGACGGACTTCATCAACCCCACGCAACTCCCCGAGGGAAAGAAGATCCAGGATCATCTCGTCGACATGACGGATGGAGGCTTGGATTTCACTTTTGACTGTACTGGGAACGTCAGTCGTTTTTCATTGGTTCTATGAGCGTTATCTCCAACCAACATTTTGTCGGAATAGGTCCATGTTATGCGAGCTGCTTTGGAAGCGTGTCACAAAGGTTGGGGTGTCTCGACCGTCATCGGTGTGGCAGCAGCCGGACAGGAAATCTCCACTCGTCCGTGAGTTTCTGACGTTCCTTGAGCGAGATAAAGGCTAACTAGTCATTTGTTCAGCTTCCAGCTGGTGAGACCTGACGCTGAGAAGTAGTTTACGTGCCAAGCTAATTGTCTTCATCCCAGGTGACCGGTCGTACTTGGCGTGGCACTGCTTTTGGGGGTGTCAAAGGTCGCACCGAAATTCCAGGGCTCGTCGAAGGTGAGCTGATTAAAGCCTTTAGTTCGTTAGATGAGTATTCAAACCATTTTGTTACATCTAGATTACCTCAATGGCAAGGTTAAAATCGATGAGTACGTTACCCATCACCGCAAGCTCGATGAAATCAACGCAGGGTTCCATGATATGCATGTAAGTTGATTGAACTCTTACTTCTTTTGCTTTTTATCCAACCGTTATGTATGTAGGGTGGCGACTGCATCCGATGCGTTGTGGACATGGCTTGATGGGACAAAAGTGCAGAAGTGTTTCATTAGGTATATTGGGGAGTCAGCTAGGCAGTAAAGCGTACGATGTATATGTATACATTAAGTATCATGACGGCAGCACCATCCGTATATATATGATCCACGTAAAATCAGTATCTTGTGCTGTTCCCAACTGTCACAATTAACAAACGTATTTGAGCAGACCTAGGACGTCCTATACTCCTTGTTCAATCATAACTCGATCTGGTTTTGCGCCCAAAATTGCTCGCCATAAAACTTTGAGTGCTGACTGCACTTCTCGCCTTCTAACCCCACTTCGCTTCCACAACAATCTGACAACCGCCAGCAAACAGACTAGGAACGAGACGTCCAGGCATAATCTTCTGATGATGATACGTGTGGGAGACCGATCCTCATTCCTTGCAAAGAATGTCGCTAGCTGTCGTATCTTGTTGAGAACTCGCGCAATAGGATTTACTACGATGGACCACATGCCCAGGTCGTCAACGTCCCAGTAAGGGCCACGACCTTCATTGGGACTGTGTCGACCTCTGGGAGAACCGAGATGCCTCAATGGCAGGGAAGTGTTCGACCGAGATGATGATAAATTATTTTCCAAAGAATCCATTCGCTCTGTCAATGCCGCAAGATGCACCTGTACGTTTTCAATTGCGCGTTCCAGAGCTGATGTTGCTTCGGAGGCAGGTCGCATAGACCCAAATGGCGGGAGAGGCTGTTGAGCAGTACGGTAGTGTCCATGTGGAGTATATAGATGCGTTCGTGTGGGAGTCGCAGCTTCTACACGGGAGGGGTCAGATATACCGACATATGGGTTTATGGTTACAGTAGAGGGAGACACAATGGGTGAAGGAGCGGCAAAAGCAGAGGGTGTTTCAAACTCTGGTCGAGGTTGAGCAGAAGGAACACCGTGTATTGGTGGGGATGACACAACGACAGACGTGGCCACAGGTGTGCGGTACCTGTGGGAGGATAGCGAGGATGGGGGTCGGTTTGATTGGGATCGAGACATGGAACGCTCATGCTCGACTACAACGGGAAGGTCTCGAGCCTCGTCATCACCTTCAAAGAAATCTTCCTGGGTAGGCAACTGACTTTCTCTGGGTCGTAGGGCATTGCGGGGAAGATGGGAAGGTTCGTCGTCGTCGGACGTTGTCGAACCCGAAGTATCAGAATCCACAGACCGTAGATGAGAGCCTGGCAGAAAATCAAATAAGAGTCATCTTGAAAACATACTGTGATACTCACGACTGACGGAGAGATGTGTAAAGTCTCCGTAGTTCTCTAGCTCTTGCACAAGTGTCATTGCGACCGTCTTATCAGAGTACTTTCGAAGCACCTACATCCAATTGTCATTAGCGACTTTCATGTAGGGTACAAAGATATCTACTACGTGCCTTCAGTAAAGCGTCAACGTATAACCATTTGGCTTCCGAAGGATCTAGATCACGGTGCTTTGCCCACGCATCCCTACATGAAATCAATAATCGTATGTGATAGAGGAGGCTTCGACCCACCATTTAGCACGTCCTAACATATCCCACATTCCCGGACGTGGTGTCTTGACATTGCCAACAGTTGCTATTCATCTTTTGAGAAAGGAGTCACACAACCACATGAAAACATACCCTGCTTGTACAAACTGAGGAAACGTGAGAAACAAGTTCTTTTACGAACCGGTGAGAATACGTACCTGTACATAGTCAATTTCTCTTCATAGTCCGTTTGAATGGGGCCAGTCTTTGGCAAACTCTGGACAATCTCCACAGCACGATCAAATTGTGCGTCAATTACTTCGGAAGACGCCATTGCTTAATGAAAAAGGACAAGGGTATCTTAGAACCAAATCTTACGCCCCTCTGAATGAGGAAAAGGACGACAAGATTGGCAAGATGTAAAGGATTGAAGCACTTCCGAGGCTCCTGTACTTAACACGTGAATTCGGACAGCCGGAATCCACGTGCCATCGGGCGAGGAGCTTGTAAATTCAACAGCAACAAACACATCCTTCTTCAACTTGCCCAAAGTTGGCACAGGCGCACCTCAAGTTTGCTTTTAATGACGCTTTTTTTCGTTGAATCTGACTGTATCAATCGACTTTTGACCTTGTATCGACATATTCTCTGAAAAAATGGGCTGTTTAAGTTTTGCCCATCAAGGATTTGATATTAAGATTCGATGCTTCAAGCTTCAAGAGCTTTACTCATTATCACATATGCGTTATCTTGATCCGTCTCGTCGTTAGACGACGACCATCTAGTTCTGTTTCTCCCGGTGGTGACAATCATGATTATTGGAGACCCTTTTGGATAGTGATCTCCGACCTCGCAGGCTGTCGTTTGAACCCAAACCTGGACTGATGTTTCCCCCTTTTTCTTATTCAGACACGCAATTCGAACCCAACAGCCAATCATCTTCACATTTAAAGAAAGCTGGTCGTCCAACGATAGTAGGACGTCTACGTTCAAATCGTACGATATTTTTTGTCTTTCGACTTATTACCTTCCATTCCAGAACCTTTCGCGTTTCGCGTCAAGGTATGCTTTCTTGGCCATCTGGCTCTGATCACTAATCACCTCCTTATAACGAACGTGTTGCGATGGAGAGACATTATCTCATAAACAAAGTTGAAGTCCATGACAAATGAGCTGCCTCTATAGCTAACCTCACAGCAACCTACTTCTGTTCTCAAAGGTGTTTGTCCTTGGTTCCTGATGCTGTCAGCAAGGACACCACTCTGACCTGTGGCAATATATCACTGACCAAATAGCTGTCATCCGAGACAAGGGCCCTGGCCCTTGGCATATTCTGCAGACTACTACTTATGTATGAAGAAAGCCTTAACGTCTACACAGGGTCGATACCCTCAGATCCACCTCTGGCACCGGTGATGGTTTCCTCCGTTACTCTACCTTCCCATTTAGCTAACTCCTTCCGATGATGGCATTGTCACCGTCTACTTTTCCGTACCAGGAAGCATCGCCGCTTCTTACAACTTGGACCACGGTCGATACATCGTCTAACTGAGAGTCGAGACTTTCGCTTCGGTCGTAGCTCTGCCAGGCCTAGGTTTTGACTGGATTCGAACCCCCAAAACCGGTCACTGGGTTGGTCTCTACCACCTTACCAGGTCAGTTTGGTGACTGGTTTTTTATACTTCCTTTGAGGTCCAGCCTCCTTACACCCTGCCTGCCGGACGTGATTATCATGCAATTGTTCAATCTTTATTATCGTGCTCGACACATAGTCCTTGCCAAAAGGAATGTCCGGTTTCTGCGTCTACCTATGCAAGAATACGGTTTTGGGATTCGTACCCGGTTAGGCCACCCTTGTCAAAAGCAAGCGTGACTTATTCGGCCATTACTCTTTTTCTTGAAAGAACCACACGCACCGTTGGAAAAACCTGGTAGGACCTGGAAATTCCAAGCAGACAGAAATGTAGAATGCTCCTTGTCAGGCCCTGGGTGTTTTTCTTGCGTACTTGCCACACAATTGCATGGGCATACGACTCTTGCATCTCCGATCTCACACGTGGTCAGATGAAAGGAGCAAACGATCACCTACTTACAGAATCCTCGCAGTTGAGTACAGTTCCCAAGTCACACACTTCAGTAAGTTTACGATTACGACCCACGCGGATCAAGATAGACGACGTAAATCTTGGCATCTATGTTGCAAATACTTTAAAGTACAATTATACGAGTCGATCCCTTCGAGGATCTATTCATCCATGATTGTTACTATGTTACTATCTGGATGTCTAGCTACCCTAAAGTAGTTATGGTCGCATCAATAAGGCTACGCCACGAGAAACGGATACGTAGTACAAATAGCTAATCAAAGGCTTCTGGGGTAACATCAAAACTCCAGTAGAGACTCTTGCTACCATAGTGTTCCAACTTCGAAATACACTGAGTTGCCATGTGCATAGGATTAGAACATGTAAGTCAGGCAACCTGGCCCCAGATACGGCTCACAAGACGGATGGACTCGGACCAAACGTCAGTTCGAGGCGAAGCGGGTCTGACGGAGTCTGTTTTCCAATGTCGTAGGACCGCAATTGGTCGGATCTGGACTCTATGATAGAGCCTCTTGAATACGTTCAGAACTCGACCTGTATACTATTCTCAATAATGTAGCGGCCATACGGACTTCTTGAGTCTAAGTATATTCGATTAACTTTTTTGACTGTATCCGAGGTGCTTGATCAGTGACTTCTTACAAGGCTGGCGGACCATGAGATCTGTTGGACACCATCGTATTCTTCTTTTGATCTGCTTTCGAGTAACGCGAGCGCCACCTTTGGTAAGATAACCCTTCGGGTAGAGGGAATCAACAAACTAACTATGCCCATGAAGAGCATTACCACATGGTATATCGCCGGTCAAGTTCTCTTCCCGGGGGACAAGGCTTCTACCACCATAGAGGGGCTAGTACAAAAGAATGTCCCGTTGGCAAGGATGAGAGAATCACCCCCCTCAGTCCCCGAACTTTTATACCTGCCTGTATAATGTTCACTTCCCTTGGGCTTATCCTGTTGCTCAGCAGTTTATTTGCCTTTCCTCAGATAGCTGCCGCCAGGCGAGTCCTTTATTGACGACTTTTCAGCCCTTCTGTGGCTCATGACTCCAGCGCTAGAAAATGCGGGTCAACGCCATCCGAAGCTCAGGTTTTAGCTGCAGAAACCCATTTCCAGGCTCACAGGCTTACCGTGGATGCGTCTCGCAGTCGTACACCGGCGTCCATTAATGTCTACTTCCATCACATCGTGGCAGACAAGAGCGAGAATCCTGTTGCTGGATATATCTTGTAAATGTCTCCGTTCAATTGCTCGGCGGATAACTGCTGACATTTTCACTAGTCAAAATCAGACAAAGGCACAAATTGAAGTCTTGAACCGGGCTTACGCGGCCGCGGGTATCAACTTTACTTTGGTCAATACCACCTGCACTGTCAATAAGGATTGGTTCGACGGGGTAAGTCCGAGTACCAGCTTCCAGACCGCCATGAAGAGATCCCTTCGCCGCGGGGGCGCTGCCGATCTCAACGTGTACACCGTCGGGTAGGAGATTTCGTTGTTTCAGTGCCACAGTCTTCACGGAAGCCCCGCAGATTCAAATCAGGAGATGGTTCAGGTTTGCTGGGATACGCTACCTTCCCTTCGAGTTATGCAGGAAACAAGATAGATGATGGCGTTGGTACGAGTTTACGTCTTTCCAAGGTTTAAATTATCCTGACGCAGAGAACCATTCAAGTAATTCTACATTCTTCCTTGCCCGGTGGAGCAGGTAGTCCCTTCAACCTGGGACATGTGAGCATTGTGGTGCTTGAGAGATGTGCATTATTGATCAGTTGATTAGACTTTGACTCACGAAACGGGCCATTGGGCTGGTCTATACCACACTTTTCAAGGCGGCTGCTCAGGCAAAGGCGACTATGTCGATGATACCCCGGCAGAAGGAAGTCCTGCTTTCGGCTGTCCTATTGGACGGGATACTTGCCCCTCGGACGGTTTAGACCCGATACGTGAGACCCCTCTCGAACTCTTTGGAGAAATTTGCTGACGTGACCCTTATGTAGATAACTTCATGGATTATTCCGACGATAGTTGCATGAATGAATTCACGTCGGGCCAGATTGCTCGCATGAGAGGCCAGATGCTAACGTACAGGAACGTTGCTCTTCCAAAAGTGTATCAAGTCCTGTAATTATGCATGTAAACGAAGAACAAGCGTAGAGTTGATCTAGTATAATATCAACGACTTGCATTGCGCGCGACTACTTCGCGATTGTCCCACCTCCGAGGAGGAAGCATACATTTTGCTTCGCTCGTCATTGCGACGTCTATGACTGAATTGGTAAAAGCTGTCTGGTAGCAGTCTCTGGAATTTACGTCCAGTCAAGACCTAAGCTCAAGCTATGGCATGTCCATTAACGAACTTTCAACAAAAACCACACACAAATATTGAGTACCTTGCTTCGCAGCCGAAGGACCCTCGTCCCAAGTATATTTGAGAGAACCTCTTATTCGTTGTTCCCTAGGACTGACAAGTTTGTCTAACAGCGGTAGGTTAACCAGACGTCACAACCGATAATTGCGTCGAGAGGAACATACTTTTCCAGTAGAGCTTCCCCCAAGCTTTCCCATGCTTTCCCTCGCACTTGAATTTTGACCGTGTCACTAACCAATAGCTCCCCTCAATCTGTTTGGTGCCCCACCGTATTTGGTGTACGGCCTTGCCGACACCACCATCCGGCGACCTCGAGAGGACTTGATACAAGTTCCCAGGTCGTTTTACAAGCGATGGAGGAAGTTCACGCGGTAAGAGTTTTTTTATCGAGTTGACGACGTTAAACCGGGCGGGTGTCCATAGCATGGTGAACGAGTAAGGGATAGAAAATTTGAAACTCAGCCACTTTGCCATCAACGCTCATGTGGGTTGCCCGACGATGCCTCCGACAATCACTACTGCCACTTTCCATATCGAGGTCTAATGTAACTCGTTCTCGTAGGAGACTCTTCAGTGTCGAACACAAAACGGATGAGTGCGGTATTCCACTCCACCCGACATGGTCTGTCCATGAACTGTTATCCTCTTACCCGAAGCCGACACTTTCCTCCGCGACGTTGACGCGACTGCATGAACTCTCTGCCCTGCAACCTCCAGAAGAAGGATCCATAAAGCAAGAAAAACTAAAAGGGGAGATGGAGGAGCTTATAAGACTCGTTGAGGCGGTGAAGCTAGTCAACACTGAAGGTGTTCAGCCGACGACCTTCGAGCTCCCAGACCAGCAATCAACTCCCTTGGAGGATGAACCGTCCGGTCGGTCGCTCTTAAAAAATGCAGCTCGTACTCTGGACGGTTTCTATGTTGTTGATTCGGACAGGAGAAGAATTTGAGTATTAGCATCCTTGTAAATCTGTAGCTTGCTGTTGGACCCCACCGAGTTTGTTGATCTTACAAAGTCTTTGCCTACTCGTCATTCTGATTTTTTGGTCATATAGGTCTTGAGAGGAGTGATAGGGACTGATACAAGCCTACGAAATCGTATAATGCAATAGATGCGGAAATCAAGCAAAGTCATGGCGTATAAACACTGTAACAATCATTGAATTATTTGTTGCGTCATGCACAACTGAAATATGTCAAGAAAAGATTTCGTTCTATGATACATACAAGCCAGGAAAATGATATCAGTACATTGGACACAGTGACATAGGGGACAAGATAATGTTCATTGGCCGTCATAGTGCCATGAAAACACTGGAACTCATTTTCTGCTCTCGTTCACGAAGAGGGAGCATCTAGGCTATTATGACCGCCTGTCGAGCCAAAACCACCTGATCCTCTAAGGGTCTCGTCGAGGTCCTGACCATGGATAACTCTTAAGCAACCAGACCAGTCAAACACCGCAATCGGATACTCACATCGACTTCAAGAGTTTCGGGCGTGTAAATTTTTTCGATGATGAGTTGTGCTACCCTATCACCCTCCTTGACTATTCCAAATCATCAGGATACGCGCAATAGATAAGAAAAAGTCAATTACCTTCAAAGTCTTTGTCCGAAAGGTTGAATAACAACACAAACACGATGCCTCGATAGTCAGCATCAATGACACCAGCGCCAGTATCGATCATGAATTTTGAAGCTAGAGGAATTTTAAGCCATACGAAAACATGATGGAAACTGGACGGACGAACCAAGTCCACTGCGCGGTGCGACGCGACCATAGGTGCCAGCTGGCACGGCGATGGAAATTTGCGTGTCAACGAGGGCCTTCCCGTGTGCAGGGATGATTTTGTCTTCAGCACTGGAAAGATTTAGACTGTGTAAAAACACGTCAACCAACCTACCTATAGAGATCGTAGCCAGCGGCGAGTGGAGACCCACGCGTCGGGATCCTCGCTTTTTCAGAGTGACGCTTGACAAGAAGGTTAGATGTAGGCGCAAGAGAGGCTTCGGGGGACATTTTTCTCTTTTTCGACTGTGGTACCGTATCGTCTGACATTGGCTTTGAGAAAGAAAAGTCGACGCGTCGATCGGAGTTGAAATACCACAGCGCGTCAACTCCGCTTAAGGCAATCACCATGAGTAAAATTCGATGTCCATCTAATGTCTTCGTTACCGAGTAAGGTGTCCTCTTAACGCTTTGTGAGAGGGTGCTTATAGTTGAGCCCACCTAATCGTTTGTGGCTAAAAGGAAATCAACTGGTGATGTTATGAGCAGTACGAAGGGGAAGGATGTACAATGGTGTACATTCTTTCTCTTCAGGTTGCTGAACACTCCTCGGAAATGGCTTCACAGGACTGACCAAAACAAGACAATTGACGCCCAAGAGCAGTACTGAGCGATGTGAATGTAATATTATCAGTAATATAGAATACAATAGTCGGGCGATGAAGATGCCGCCCTATGGCTGTTTTGAATCCTGTTCTCAGCCTGTCGATTCTAGACTGAGCTGGACTGGAAGTGCACCTGCGATAATTCCTTTCTACTTGTGTGACAATAAATCCTCAGTGTCTCGAACATGGGTATGAAATGAGCGATGTCATTGGACACTAGTTTTAATCTAGAAAAGGAGTCATGATCTCAACCGTGTACATGTTAAGAAGTCTGGAGTACCTGCAGGCCATGCATACCCGATACCTCTTCCTTAAGAGCCTCAGTTACGAGCCGATGCTGTTTTACGACGGAAAGGCCCGCAAACGCCGCACTTGAAATGTTGATCGCATAGAATGAGCCGCAGCCTCCTGGATGCCGAAGGTATATAGGTCCAACCGCATGATTAAATACTTGAGAAATGTGAAGTTCGCACCTGAAACATCCTGGACCTTGACCTGACACGGAGAGAACTTCTCTACCAGCTTGGCTTCAATCAAACGTTCGCCCTTTAGCTCGTTCTCGGATGATGAGGCGTTGAGGCGAAGAGCACTGGCAGTGAATGTACGTCGGGCAGCTGTTGGGAGGACTCTGCGGGAAACAGAATGGGCGAACATGACCTGGAATACTGGTCGAGGAGAGTGTCGAGGAAAGAAAGGGCGTTTGTCAGCGTCCCAAAGGAGAAGGCACCGAGAACTCCAAAAGTTTACTTCGTTCTTTTAAATTTCTCAAGTTCACGACCCGTCCGGTCGTCCTACGCGACGTGCCCTCTACCTTATGATGTGGAGTGCACTAAGACAGGCGGCATGCCCGCGTCTGTCTCAACTCAGTGTCCGGCAGTTTGGTTCACGGACAATCGTTCGACCAGTTCTTGCCAGTCCTTGTCTACGTCTTTCAGTTTCTCCGTCTCGGTTACAGGCTCTCCTCGCTGCATCAAGGTCTCTCAGGTCCTTTAGCTCGACTTTTGTAAAACGAAATGCTACTGTGACGCCTCCTGCAGCAGGGCTTCCTGTTCTCGCTCCCCGGTCTGTTGGTATGTGGCTTATGATGTCTTCCACCCTGGTGTTTGCCATCGTCGTTGTCGGTGGCGTCACCCGCCTCACCGAGTCAGGCCTCAGCATTACGGAGTGGCGCCCGATTACCGGTGTTCTTCCTCCGCTTTCTGAGGCAGAGTGGGAGGCAGAGTTTAATAAATACAAAAAAACTCCCGAGTTTAAAATGTACGTCTCTTTGATTTCAGCTCAAAAAATTAATTTTTCGACCGACCGTACCTAGGTTGAACTCTGGCGCTACCCTCTCGGACTTTAAATTCATCTTTTTTATGGAGTGGAGTCACCGTCTTCTTGGACGTCTTCTTGGTGTAGCCTTCGTTGGACCCCTCATTTACTTTGGCCTCCGACGCAAGATATCCCGCTCTCAATTTGCACAACTCCTCGGTTTAGGCACGCTCATTGGCGCACAGGGTGCACTTGGATGGTATATGGTACAATCAGGTCTTGACGAGACCTTGATGGAGCAGCCTGGTGCCGTTCCGCGTGTGTCCCAATATCGCCTCGCTGCCCATCTTGGTATGGCGTTGGCTTTATACGCAGGCATGTTTAGTACTGGTTTGGGAATCATCAAGAACTGGAAATTCTCAATGGGAGGCCCTTGGAGCGGCGTGAGGGGAGCGAAACCTAGAGTGAGATCATTCAAGAGACAAGCGTGGGCGCTTACGGGGCTTGTGTTCTTGACAGCACTTTCAGGTCTGAGTCATGTCCCGGATGCTATGTCAGGTTACTGTACTTATTTCTTTTAAAATAGGTGCGTTTGTTGCAGGTCTGGACGCTGGCTTGGTATACAACGAGTTTCCCCTTATGGGTGGACGCCTGGTGCCTCCCACTGACGAGCTATTCTCCCCGTCGTATGCCAAAAGCCCAGATAACTCTGACCTATGGTGGCGCAACATTTTTGAAAATCCCACCACTGTCCAATTTGACCACCGTGTCCTTGTACGTTTCTTTGACTTTCCCTTCCTTCCCTTCGTTCATGTCATGTTCTAGGCTACGACGACATATATCTCCACACTCCTCCTGTGGGCTTCTTCGCGCCGCTCGGCTCTTCGTGCAGTCCTTCCACCTTTGACACGAACGGCTATGACGGCTGCTTTTGCAATGGCAAATATTCAGGCACTCCTCGGGATCTCAACCCTGTTGTACCTTGTCCCAGTACCGCTTGCTGCTGCTCACCAGGCCGGTAGTGTGATGCTATTGAGTGCGATGTTGCATGTGTTAGTCACATTGAGAAGACCCGGGCTTGCGGCGAAACTATGGCGACAGGCATTGGCTAAAGGCAAACAAGGTCCGAAGGGTGCGGCGGCGACGAAGGCTGCAACAAGCACGAAAGCTACGGCGGGGATGGCTGAAGCGGGGACGATGGCTGCAGCGGGGACGGCTGCAGCGGGGACGAAAGCTATGACGGGGACCAAGGCTATGGCGGGGACAGCATTAGCTAAGGACAAACAAGGCTTGACGGCTGCAGCGGGGACGAAGGGTACGGCGGGTACGGCATCAGCTAAGGGCAAACAAGGCTCGACGGGTACGGCGGGGACGACCCCAGATAAAGGCAAACAAGGCCCGACAGCGGGGACGGCAGTAGCTAAGGGAAAACCAAGCTCGACGGCTACGGCGGGTACGACACCAGATAAAGGCAAACAAGGCTCGACGGCAGCGGCGGGGACGGCAGTAGCTAAGGGTAAACAAGGTTCAACGGCTACGGCGGGGACGAAGGCTGAGACGGGGACAAAAGCTGCGACGGGGATGAAGGGTGCGACGGGGACGAAGGGTGCGACGGGGACGAAGGGTGCGACGGGGACGAAGGGTGCGACGGGGACAAAGGGTGCGACGGGGACAAAGGCTGCAACGGGGACAAAGGCTGCAACGGGGACGAAGGCTGCAACGGGGACGAAGGCTGCAACGGGGACAAAGGCTTGAATTTAGAATTTAGACACGGAGATATAATTGAGGTGTCACTGATAAGTACGTTACAAGGACAAAGCTAATATGCCACTAGATCGCTACTCATTAGCCAAAATTCAAGAGATTAATTAACATCTGACGTCCGCCGTGTTTGCGATGAGAATACATTGGTGGCATCTACAGAGCTCATTTGGTTTTTCGTCTAGAAAGTCGCAGGAGTGTTATCGCCTCCCGGTTGTACGCGACCTTGTCTGGGTCATCCGTCACCTACATAGACCAGAATGTTCATATAAGCAAATCAATGGCACAATTTGTCAATGTGCACCTCATTCCAAGTGAACGCCTTCCCGAGCATGCCAAAAAATCGTTTGTCCGCTTTACGACGTTTCTTGTAGCAGAAGAGGACTTCAGTCTCTTTATCTTCGGGTCCCACATCGACGAGATCGCACAAGGTTTGTACCAGTAGAGAAAATGCAGGCTCGAAGTATACACAGTCCGCCGCGAGGACAAGATCAGGCGTGGGGAAGGCTTGGGGGAGAGGTATTCCCCTTGAGTCTAGTGTCACTCATATGAACTTCGGAGACGAAGACAACGTTTACCAGTTGAGTTCAGCTACAGCGACTGCCGAGCTGAGATCATTCAATTGCACATTGCGGCGCATGATGTCGAGAAGCGGGCTATGTTTTGGGTGTAGTCGCGGTCGGTACAGTAGGCGAATGTCAACCAGAGACGCACGCTTGATCGGTGATCCATACGCTTGGAGTGGTGGTACCGGGACGCGTAGCTTTCTGGAGCTGAAGCTTCGCGGCGACGAGCCCAACGAGACCCGTGCCGCTACCCAGCTCGAGAATGCTGCGGCCACGTACAAAATCATGACCACGTTTGGTAAGATAACTGGATAAGATCTATGCATCATCAGATACATCTCTACCAAGCTGGATGGGTATACCTCTCCTGCCGGCCAGGCGATACCTCCGCAACCTGGAGATGCATCGACAGCTAGAACAATCTCAACTGGAACCTGGGGATTTTGTGGGCTGGAAAAGGACAATTGCAGAGTTTCGCCTTGGATGGAGTGCAACTGTTTTGGTATCAGGGCCTTTGGTACGTCGTCATCGTTGTCTGACTGGTGCATGAGATGACGAAGGGGGTCGATTTCGTCGAGTGCCTCGTCGAGCTCAAGGTCATCATGGAAGGTTGACATTGAGATTAGATCTGATTCAGGGTCGAGTCTACATGTAGGTGTAAACAGATCATTACAGTGACTTTCCTCACCACCATGGCCGACGAGCACAAGGTCCTTTTTGAATGGTGAGCGTCTCCATTATATTTGCCATCTACCATCACCCACAGAGGTCAACGTTCAGGCCTTATTCCGGGCCGACCGAAGTCATCGTCGCTGGTTCTTTCAACGACGTACGTTACGACTACTGCTGCGGCTGTTCTATGTAATAAGCTCATTTTCATTCCCAGTGGGCCCGTACCTGCCATCTCACCAAGGGGCCCACTGGCTTTACAGGTTCTACATACGTTCCATGGGGCTCCAAGATCACGTACAAGTACATTGTGGATGGTACTTGGACTACCCATCCCGAACAGCCTACTGAATTCGACCACGACGGTAACATCAATCACATGTACATCGCGCCACCGCAACCTGAAAGTAAGATGAATAGCAACGGTAAGCCCGCGCTTGCAGAGGCGCTAGACTCTGGTACCGGGAGCATTCCTCAATTGGTTGGATATCTTGCAGACACTGTCGTCGCGCGCGAAGGCACGTCTTCGACGTTTGGCTACGTTGCCTCTGGGCTCGGCGCTGCATTGAACAGCGTCGTTGACGTCGATCCTGTCAATGCAGAACAGGTAATCATATTCTGCTATTGGTCGCGTGCCTGCTAATCCATGTACAGATCGCCATCCCTACACCCCTCCAAACCGCCGCGACCACCGCGGCTGAGTTTGATATTCCGAGCAGCGCCGTGCCTGACGGTACGCCTATCTCTTCTGCTCCTGTCGAAGTTCCTTCTCCTCCCCGACGTCTCGTATCTACCAACCTCGCCGCCTCTGAGGAACTCAAAGCGGGCCCAGCTTCAGAGCTTCCTGCAGAGGTAGCATCTGCTATCTCTGTGCCCATTGTCCCTGTCAATGCAGCTGAGAACAATACGGTTCTTATCCTCGCCATAGAGCCTGTCACTAGTGAAGAGGAAATTCGCGACTCAAGTATTGAAAAGAAGGAACAACCAGAGAAATCTACCCACACTGTTGTCAAGGTGAGCGGGGACGTACCTTCAATTAACAAGGATATTACGATCCAGGCAGAGGAAATCCCCAAAATTGTTGTTGGAGAGCCTCGTGCTGTGATTGAGGACACCCCAGTCACAGCAAAAATTTTACCCGCTGAAAAGGAAGAATCCAAGGTTTTGGACACTGTTGCCGTCACCGTCGCAGATGAAACTTGGCCATTACCTTCGGCGGATCGCGCTTCGAAATACAAAGAACCTTCTAGTGGGGCTCCCAACATTCTAGAAACACTACAGGCGACTAGTCCTTCGTCGATGCTCGCTTCGGATGATATACCAACAGGTGCCGCCCTTTCTGCTTTCCCACAAGGGAAGGTATTGGATCAGGAAATATCCGTTGTACCTCCTCAGGAAGCGGATAAGCTCGAACAGACTGAGTCAGAATCGGTTGCTGACAACCTCAAGATTGAATACTCGCCTGTGTTAGCGCCAGAGGTCTCTTTGTCTGATGTATCAGAAGGCTCTGCCGTTGTAGAAACTGCTCCTGAGTCTGTTGTGGCACTAGAGTCGAAGACGGAGAAGGAAGAATCAGCACCTGTGGGATCAGTACTTTCTGCTGAGCGGATTTCCACGTCAGAAGCACCGCAGAAGGACACAGAACGTGTCACTGAGCCCTCGGTGGAGCCTGTATCAGCGATACAAAAAGAGAAAGAGGCAGAAACGAAACCGACTGAACCAGCATCATCCCCAGCTCAGACTTCCGCTCCTCCATCACAACCTGAGCTCACTCCTGTACCGACAATAGAAGCCGCACCAAATGAGTTCGCTCTACCCTCACCGGCCAAGAGTGCATCAACAGAGCAATTGGTGGCTCCAGCTACCGAGGCCAAACCATCAGAGCCCACATCAGCTCCTGCAGCTGAGGTCACACAAACGGAATCCCTTCCAACTCTAACGACCAATGCTGCACCTACAGAGCCCGTGGTGGCCTCAACAATCCAGGTTACTCCAGCAGTGCTCGGAGCGACTTCGGCAGACAAATCTGCATCCATTGAACAAGCGCCAAAGACTGAGGTTGCACCGGCGCTACCAATCGAGGTGGTTACAACAACAGAGCCCTCTTCTAGGCTAGAATTTGAACCTGCAGTGGTTCCCCCTGCGTCAGAACCTGTCACGGCGGCAGTTGCACCATCAAATGCCCATGTCAAGACAGCAAAGGAGGTATTCCCTTCCACAATGTCACCAACAGCATCTCCATTGAAATCAGAAAAGGTGGTGCCAGCTCGGAAGAAGAGATTGTCTATCTTCGGGAAAATCAAGCACTTCTTCGAGAGCAACAAGGTCAAGTCGAAAAAATCTTAGACTCTTGATACCTGGACATGTTTGAATACTGGATTTTCCTCGACGGACAGGACATTTGATTATGTTTTAATTAGTATTCTAATTTGGTTATTTATCTTGTCATACAGTACAATGGATATCTTACTACTGGATTTGGTTCGCTTTTTTCACCCCCTTGCTATACAAAAATGACACAACTTGTAGATGTAACTGGATATGTATGTTGTAACTTTGGAACACTATATACCAGTCCTGTTTTTATCGCTATGATACCATTGGAATAGCTGATCTTCGAGAGATTACATGCTGCAGCGGCTCATATAAAAGAAGTGACTTCCATAAATCTTTCCATCCCTGAAAAAATGGTCATTGATCTCAAGCTTTCCGAACCTATTCACTTGAGTGCGATGGTAAACGGGTCTGGGATCCTGTTGTGCATGATCTCCGGAAACCAAACTAACATCTGGCAGGACAACAATGTTAATGTACTAATGCAGTCTATTGCCGCAACCTGTTTTTGTTGCGTTCTCTATTTTTGCGTTGATTTCTGACATGTCAACTGTATTGAAAGGTTTACCAGTGTCATCAAGATGCCTGTAGGTCAGTCGATATTGATTAGCATGCCCACCCAATGCACACCACCTCACACATGTCTAGTATGTAGCTATATGTCAACTGACCTATAGACCAAGTTGTTGGCATTGTAGAGTCCGTCTTAGACGTCACGAAAGATGCAGTGCCAAGGGATAGATATACGACCGATGCTGAGCGAATTGACATGTCACCGTTATCCCCCTTATAATTAGACAGAAGACTTGGAGAGAGGAAGACAACGTGGTGAGAAAGAAAGATGCCGCCACAGTTCCTCGTCAGTCGCAGGACTCTTTCTTATGGGCTAGACGTACTCGAGATTGGAGGATGGTGATTATAACCGGTTAAGAGGTTGTCTTGATATGCTCGAGTTTCACACTCAGTAGAGATAGAATCCTAAGGGTTCTGCTACATATGTACTGTATTTGCTTCCTTAAGAGTCCAAATAGAACTGGAAACTCACCATTCCGCCCATAGACATACAGCGTCGATAGCCGACTGTGCAGTGGCTTTCTCCACGAGAGGAAACTTTCTAAGTAGCAATGGCACCCATCTTTCGAGTAGGTAGCACTTTCATGCATGAAAAGGTACAAAAATGTGGTACTTAAAGAAGCAGACCTTGGAGAGATCACACGCGAGTGGATGGATAGCCTGAAGCGCTAGCTTGAGCGACTTAGACTCGGAAACTTCGAAGCAATGATTATCGTTTTCAAATGGCTGAAAAAGGAATGGACAATCAATGACAAACAGGCGGTCACGCAGGATTTGAGGGTTGGCTTGTTGGAGGTAGTCTTACGAACGAGGTCGAATACCTTTCTTACCTTTCCTGTTTCTTGGCCTTTGTTTCTCTTCGAAGGCTGAACCAGGCACTGCATGGACGTTGTTAGCAACGTGAGGAGGCATCTAGCTTCGTGGGCAAAAGGAGGGGAGTCTGAATGGTGCGCAGTTTACCCTCTCATCATCGTGTACGACTTTGACTTAGAGTGGCGTAGCCGAAATTCCCTTTTTGCACCACATTGCAACCCTTCGGATGTTAACTGTGTGGACACTCTGTCTACTGCTTACCACACACTTCTATGTTCCGTTCTGCAGACATGGTCACCAAACCACCCGATCACCCCTGTCGCATTCGTCGAGTTTGTGCAGTCGGTGCTTGACACTCTTCCTTCGTCTTCTTCAGGGTCAAATATGTCTTCAACAAATCTCTTGGCTTTCGGAGAAATCCTCGTTGACATGATTTGGTCGGTCGATGCGGAATTGGATGAAGTCTTGAGCGATGCAAAAATTGCATTGGCCACTTGTGCTAAGCAAGAAGCTAGCAATAACGTGTCTTCTGTTATTGCGAAGGCTAAGAAAGTCGAGCAGATTGCGGAGAAAGATAAGGAGACGGTCCAGGTTCTCGTGAAGAGATTTCTTGTGCGTCTATATACTTTTGACATTGGCCTGGTTCTGATTGAGGATATAAAGGATCTGGGAATTGTTATTCCTCATCTCTGCCGTGAACGACTAGACTCCGCCGTCTTAGCAAATGTCGGTCTGATACCAGACAAAGTTGCTATGGACAAAAAGGAAATCAGAACGCGAACTGGGCTATTGTCTGTCTCATTTTCTCAAGGTTGATCATAATGGCTAACCTACTACATGTAGCTACAAGCAGAACAAGTTCAACCTTCTCCGTGAACAGTCTGAGGGCTACAGCAAACTTACTTCAGAGCTAACAAGTTCTCTGGGACCCTCTCACTCCCCGCTCACTGGACGCCCAACTGAGCCTTACTCTGCCATCGAAGAACGTGCTCGTCCGGTCTGGGAAAAGGTTATCAGTCTCATTGGGTATTTTGACCTCGATCCAAATCGAGCTCTTGACATCATCCTAGACGTGCTCTCAGTACATCTGTCAACTCACTACAACTTCTTTATCGCTCTTCTTTCGTTCTCACCCTGGGCAGGGTCTTACTGCCGACCAAATTTGGCATCTATGGAAACCAGTCTTCCCGCTGGCTCCTTTCAAGGCAAAAATTTAGATGAAATCTTGACTCTTGCAGACCCAAAGATGCATGAGGCTGGAGGGGTCTCCAATGATGGAAAACCCCAAGTACTGGCCCAGGTGTTGGGTTTCAAGTTCACATACTATCATGTAAGTGCTGCGCCACTCTAAGTATAAGGTGTCATTTGACATTCCCAAGTCCGCAGATGTGATCGAGTCGATACCAAAAAATCTCTATCTTACGGCTGCTATCTTGATACGCGAGGGTTTTATTACCCTAGAAGACTTATATCCTCATGTGAGATATCTTTCTATACCTTTGTCTTCGATGAATTCACCCCTGTGGCAGCTCTCACCGGATGACAGTGCCATGGAAAATGTCAAAGAGGAGTATCAACGAGATGTTGCTACGCGTATAGCGGCTACTACTGTCAGTCAGCTTGCAATGGCTGCACCTTTGGAGTCTTCAGGTTCACAATCATCTAAATCTAAATCTACACCACAAGTGGAAGTCAAGAAAAGCCCGGAACCCAAAGACGACAATCAAAAAGTTGGACTTTTGATTGCTCTTCTCGCGGTTGGGGCCTTGAAGCCTGCTCTAGCGATTCTTTCCAAATTCCCATTTTTAGTCGACGCGCGAGTTGAAATCGCCGATCTCATGATTCGAATCATGAAAGTCTCGATATCACCTCTTTACGAGTCCCTTCTGGTGACGAAGGAGCGGAATCCAAGCTTCACCCAGCCTCGAGCACGATATGGATCGTCGGGGATCACGGCTGCGCCCAGCCGAAAACCGGTACTCACCCTTTGGGCACCGACTCCTCCGAGCACGTATAACACGGATTTTGTCTTCTTCTATCCCGATTGGGACGAACAAGTACCGTTATGCAGTTGTTTGAGTGACCTGGAAGACGTTATAGAACCACTTATGAAGTTCATTGGTGTTCATGTGTCTCGGGATCCATTGTTCTTAACGAAGTTCCTGCGACTTGGTCGAACCCATCTTCAAACAACAGTAATTACTCTTTAAACCTCTCTCAAACACATTCTGATGACGTACACAGCAGATGCCAATTGACCCCGTCACGAAAAAGCCGACCGGTGAACCAGATCCCAATCATCCAATTCGCCTTTTCTGGTTCAGAGTTCTACGAGTTTACCTCCTCCGAGCTCTGACTTTAATCCGAGGAAATGCAGTCTGTACAGTCGAAGTCTGGAACATCATTCGGCAATTCTCCACTACATGTCGTTGGCGTTTATATGGTGAATGGAAAATAAAGATGTACGAATCTCACCCAGAACTTCAAGTACGCTACTCCCAAGCCAGAAGCGAGACGAAAGCCATTCTTCGACGCCTTAACACCAATTCGAATGACACGCTTTCGGGCACTGTTGCTAAACTTGCCCACTCAAATCCTTGTGTATTTTTTGACAGAGCAGTGCATCAGATTATGTCCTATGACAATCTAGCAAACGTTGTCATCCAAGCACTTCGTTATGTCACAAACATGGGCTTCGACGTATTGGTGTACATCATTGTTGACGCGTTCTCCGATCCCCACAAGCCACGGCTCAAGGATGACGGGGTCAATACAGCTGATTGGCTTCAAAGTGTGCCCCTTTCATTTTCACCCCAGTAATGGACTGACATGCATATAGGTCTCGCTTCCTTCACCGGAATGCTGTTCAGACGCTACAGCGCTGATCTTACACCTGTCCTGACATACGTCATGCATCAACTGTACAATGGCCAGACAACGGAGTTGGTGGTCTTGAAAGAGCTGATCTGGAAAATGGCTGGTATCGAACCCCTACCCAGTCTTTCGGATGCTCAAGTGATCGCAATGGCTGGTGGACCAATCCTTCGGATAGAATCGATTGCATCCGCTACACGTGGAGCACGCCTTGATCCTGGAGATGCCGTTCTCAAAGGTCCTTGGCGCCTAGGGAAGACCTTGCTGGACTCCTCTCTAGCTTTGAGTCTTCTTATTCAGGTAGCGCAACAGCGACAGGCCTGTGTGTTCAAAGCCCCAGACACACACCTGAAATCTTTGGGGAGCCTGTATGATACGGTGGGTATCTACTGTTTTGTGTCTGTCAAGGAACTTATCTTCAGTCAACGCCAGACCCACGGTGTCTTGCTGCAATATTTAGAGCTTCTGACATCTCCCTCGGTGATACCTCTGTCTGAGTATGCCAACAGAGTTCTTCCGCCTCTTGGAGATCTTGGTGTAGTCTATGGCATCTGTGCACCCATGTGCATGCAAATCATCCGGCCTGTCCTTCAGGCATCCCTCCTGGTTTGTCGATCTCCCTCACTGATCAACAAGCACTTATCAAACCGAGACTACATAGAAATTGGCATTGGCTATGCAAGAACAGGAACGTAAAGCGAATGAAGAGGCTGAGAAACGGCTGAAAGCAGCCTTGACTGCCAAACGGGAACCAGTTACGCCTAGGGTCGCCTCACCGAGCCTCGGCGCTTCCAATGTTTCTGAACACTCTACGGAAGTCAAGCCTTCTGTCGAAGAACAAACAGCACAAGAGGATGTTACGATGGATGCCGAGTCAACCACCTCTGTGCCCCTTCCAGAAGTCAGTCATCAAGTACAGTTTCACGATAAAGTTCTCACGGACGCTTGCAGAGCCCGTGGATTCCGGAGTTGGCTGCACTTTTCGATGACATCAAGAAAATTGCCCCTGGAAATGCATGCGACATCATGGGGTAGGATTATAGTTGTGTAATGTTGCTATGGCTCATTTTATTTCCTTCCTCACTTCGTTCAGCCCCGGTTTCTACTTGACTTTCTGGCAGCTTTCGACTTACGACCTGTCACCTCCGACCAGCAAATACGATGAAGAAAGTGCGGCGTTGTTGCAACTCAGCAGACAAGAAGAAAGCAAATGGCGTTCGGCGGACCATTCCTCTGATCGGACGAAGCGTTTGACAGCTGTTTCGCATAAACAACGGCGAGAACGCTACATCAAGACCCATGAACTTCTCTTGGAAGAACTGAAGAATCAAACAGCGTCCAGGGCTTTTACTCTGAAGCGTCTTAGTCGCGAGAAGCAACATTGGTTCTCTCATGGTATGTCTGTCATATAGTCACATGGAAGTTCAGGTCGCCCATTGTCCTACTCAGCGCCGAAAGCGGGGGCGCTTGTCGGCTCCATAATCGAACATTGCATTCAACCCCGTTGTCTGTTATCCCCTATGGATGCCGATTTCTGTGCGCAGTTCATCAAAGTCCTTCACACCCAAGGAACACTAGGTTTTCATACTTTGAACTGCTATGATAAGGTCCGTTGTGATGACTAGGATGATGACCAATATCTTATCTTCTTGCATTAGCTGCTCGGAGATCATGTCAAAGTTGTACTCTTTTCTTGCAGTGAATACGAAGCCCACAATTACGGTACATCTTAATTCGATTCATTGTCCATTCGACATCCAAATTCAAAACTCTCTTTAAGGTCGATTCCTGTTGGGGATTCTCGCGGACATGTTCAAATGGTACAGTGATGAGGCGGCGTATATGGCGGACAATCGTACCAAAATTGGTGGGAAGACCATATATAATCCTGGTCTGCAGCGGACCTGGTCGAATAAGAGCGTCACGCTTGACAGTCTTCTTGATTGGCCTAATTTCCAACGCATACTCAGAAAGTGGCACAAGAAGTTGGCAAAGGTAAGTGATTTCGAATCGTCCACCCTTAGCTCTACCTCAACCTTGCCAAAGTGCTTCATAGATTGTATTCAAACTGGAGAATTCATGCATGTCTACAATACTATTATCATACTGAAAGAGCTCCTACCTGTTTTCCCTCTCGCGGCAGTATCAATCACGGATACCGGTGCTAGCCTTGACGCTGCGATGGATCGCTTTTTGGAGAATGAGGAACGTGGGGACCTCAAAATCCTCGGAAGGGCGTACGTCTCCCTTTCATTCTTTTAATTCCGTATCGGTTACTCAGTCACATTGACTAGTTACTCTGCCGCTCTAAAGAAAAGGGAAGCCTTATGGGCAATGCCGAGAAAAGTGCGTCTCGGGTACAACCTTCCTTTCGTTTGGGCAAGCATTTAACATTGTGAACCAGCCGCTTCCGCCTCCCGCAAACGCGGCTACATCATCACCAAAACCAACTCATACACCCCAGCAAAACGAGAAGGCTCGGGCTAATGTACCTCCCAGTGGTCCAAGCTCCACTGTTGTACCTGTTGGTGATGGGCGCCGTAACAATACTACTCCTGCCCCTAATGTGGCACCTTCTGGTCCCCGAGCCCAGCTCTCGAATGGCCCTGCTCCCACGATGGACAAGTCGTCCAGCAACAGCATCAGTTCCGCCAAAGCTGCAATGGACAGGTTTGTTGATTTTTGCTATATCAGTTATTTCATTCTTCTCACTGCTGGGCTTCGTAGTATACCCCGTCCTGAAGTGGTCAAAAGAGTTCGACCAGGTGACAAACACAGCCAATCACCAAAACCATCAGAATCGTCTGCTCCCCTAGGAGATGGCGTTAAATCGTCAGTCCCCTCGCATCTTAACGATCTTCGCATGGCTGGAAAAGATGATGGACCTTCCCGATCACGATACAACAGTCCTTCGCACCCTCGGGACTCTCCTCTTCCACAACAGTCCTCTCCAATAGGCAAGTAGAATTTTTTATATATGACCATCTGACTGAACAAGATATCAGATAATGCCCCCACTATGCCCCCACCATCAGTTCCTAGTCAAACACCCTCGGCGCAAGAGCTACGGGAGACCGCGAAACAATCCATCCGCACAGACAAGTCGGATACCATGCGGATTGCCAGTAGCTCAGGCGCACCATCTCCACGCGTCCGATCTCTCTCACCAGTTAGCCGTCCTGGCACTAGGAATCATAGCTCTGAAAGCCGTGCAAGTGGAGGTCGCTCGCGCTCTGAACGTGGAAACGCCGAGGGAGAACGCGACGAACGACGCGTGGAAAGAGAGGGTCGCCAGGATTCACGCGAACATGCAGTTGGCCCTAGTCGCCGCGATAGTGTCACTCACACCCGCAGCGAGCGTAGTGGACGTGAGCGAACCTCAACCCGTGAGATCGAAAAGGATGGGGAAAGAGACAAGGAGCGAGACCGACCTCGGGACAGACACGATCGCGACAAGGATCGCGACCGTGATCGCGATTCAGACAGGAGGGACCGCGAACGCGAGAGAGACAGAGACAGAGACAGGCATCGTAGGGATGACAAAGATAGGGACAGAGACAGGGAAAGTAGGAAGGATAGGGACACGACTCGTGGCCAGGGAAATTCACTTACGTCTCCATCTGATGATCGAGCACTACCTACGCGTCCAGACCCTCGACATCGTCTGACAGCACTTGATGACGGTCTTGGAAAGAGAAGACGACCGACGGATGATGATGTGAGTGCATTTCTTCACATCCTTGCATACGCTGATTGGACATCGAATTGCAGCCTGACCGAGGTTCCAAGCGTACCTCGCGCAAAGACGGTCATCGTGAGGATCGTGGTCGCAGACTTCCAGAGAAGGACGGTCATGATAGGAATCGTGATTCGGATAGACGCAGGAAAGATCGTGAGGGTTCAGGTGACAATGAACCTCGCATTCCTCCCGCGTCTTTAGATAAGGTACTCATCATTTCTATCCAAATGGACGGGTTTGCTCACACTCAGTCTAGGCAACGGATAAGCGCACGGCTTTGGACAGTCATGCACCTACCAACCTTCCATCAGGCCCTAACTCCAAATCCCAACCACCGAGCGCCCCGCGAGCTATGTACCATGACGCCCCGACACGTGGTCCGAAAGCAGACTTACCACCTTCGAGAGACCGCCACCGAGATTATTCAAACAATCCTCCTGTAACAGGCAACAACAATCCACACCCTCATTCAGATCAAGGACCACCTCCCAATCTTGGGAGTCTTCACTCACGCATAGGCGACAAGGAACCTCCCCGATCATTGCCACAACCTCCTCTAAATTCGTATCGACCTGATTCTCAATCCCAGCGCAAGGATGACGATCGTGATAGCAGAAAGCGGACTGTCTCTGGTATGTTTAAGCTCGCATGCATGAATTTATTGAACTGACACCCTTGTTTAGATCGTGATAAGGAGATGAGCGAGCCTGTTCCTGGCCCCACAGGCGAACTCTCCCAACCTCCCAAGCGTCCTCGGATCAACAGGACACGATATACTGGTGGTAGCACGCCAGGTGTGGCGAAGAAACTTGGTCTTCCAGTTGACCCTTCAGCAGGAGAAAAAACTCAGAGGAGAAGGGATTGACGGGGTTCCATCTTAGTGCGAATGTATCTTATCTTACTATTTCATTACCTAGGCCTACTGTATAGTGTAGATGACCACGTCCCCCCCCCTCATTGCAATGCACTTGCTAAAATGTGAAGATTATACTTAAGTGTGTCGGGGTTTTGTTGGGTGAGAATTTAAAAATGTACCCATCGATGAAGGATTGAGCATAATGCCGACGTCACGTAAGGCGCAGGCTTACGGCATTCTAATGCTTGTACAACGGAACTTTAAGAACCAGATATACTTGTCTGATTCACATAATAGATGATCAATGTGGTCTGGTTAGTCCTTTTACGCTGAGCCTCACTGAATTCAACTCTCTGACGTATCAACCCAATTGCTTGGGTGTTCCATGGCGCTCCGCGGAACTTAGAAATGGATTCGACATTCCTGAAAAGAAACGAGTGCCCTAAAGTGAAGTGCTACACGCCCGAACGCGACGCCACATTCTGCAATTGGATGGAAACGCGGCAAATTCCATGCCTTGCGCCGCCGTTTGAGCCAGATCTATCTCCGAATTATACTCTGACTACTGGGATGGATCATTGATATATCCCTCTGCTCTAGGGATCGCTGGGATCTCGGAGCTCACCGAAGTAAAAACTGTGCCCCGATTATAAATAAACTTCTCGTGATGTACAAAACACTCAGGTTAATTGACTACAGAAGATCCCATTGATAATAATGATACATTACATTGCGAGATATGTCAAAGATAAATTAGAGAACATGTCTAGCCACTGGAACGCGGTCTGCAAGTTGAATTGTAGAACCACAAGAGTGGTTTCCCTTTAGCGCTTTATAAGAGTGAGGAACTCCTCGCGCGTCTTTTGTTGTGTACGGAAACAGCCGAGCATACAAGATGTAACTGTGATCGAACCAGGTTTCTGTACTCCCCGCATGGTCATACACATGTGGCTACAAGGAGTTCATCAATTTTTGACACAGAATAACCATAAGTTTGGGGGACTCACGTTGCCTCCATGACTACGGCCACCCCACGGGGCTTGATTGCCTCTTGTACGGCAATCGCAACTTGCTTTGTCAAACGTTCCTGTACTTGTAATCGCCGGCTGAATGTCTCTGCGATTCTCGCTAACTTGGACAAACCAAGAACCAGTTGATTTGGGATGTACGCTATTGCTATCTGATGGATGAATGTCATCAATGTGGGTGGTGAGATGTCAGGGTAGACAGAGTGGGACCTGCCTTGCCGGTGAAAGGAACGAGATGATGTTCACATAAACTTGAAATATCGATATCTCGGACGATGACCATCTCGTCATGGTCCTCGGCAAATACGGCATCGTTGATAACATCTGTCGTAGAAATGAAAATTGAGTTGCGTGTTGTTTCGCAGAGGACGGACCTGCAAGTTTTTCTTCGTATCCCCGAGTCATCCACATGAGCGCCTGAGCATAACGTTCTGGGGTCTTGAGTAGACCCTCGCGAACTGGATCCTCGCCAATACATTCCAAAATGACACGGACTGCAGCGGCCATCTTCTCCTCGCGCGCATGCTTCTCCTCAGGAGTGGCCTGAAGGCGAGAGACAGTTGATTTCGCTGGAAGCACTCAGGACGTCATGAAGATCAATGATTGTAGGGACGCACCTGGCCACCCAAGACCATTTGGATCAGGAACGATGTTGTGCAGATCTACAGGCCTTGGATTGTTCGGGTCGGATGGAAGGGGACTGGCTATGCCTGATTTACGAAATCCATATTCATCGCGTGAGAGGGGGGTCCTCGGGAGGTTGCAGTCGACGCTGTCGTTGTCATCGTGGTCGTCGTGGTCGTCGGCATGGTCGACTTGGAGCTGGAGTAGGCTGTCCGCGAGTTGTGCTAGGGGGGAATCGTGAGAAGCGTGATCCATATGTCTTCTGAAAGAAAATTATTATAATTATGATTTAATCAATCATCCTGAATTTGAATGTCGGGCATGTTCCGTGGCGGGAGCACGTGGGACGATCCCCGAACTGGCAAAGGTGGCCCAAATGTTTTTCAACGAATTGTATTCCGACTGCATATGGTTATTTGAAAGACTCACCGACGCTTGGGTCGTGGCTGCCTAATGCGCTTAGTCCCCGGTACAGCATCCTAGTATTGTGCACTGCATCAACGGCCATGCGAACACCCGGATCTCATATATTAATGAACGAGCGTTCCGGATTCGTGTGCTCCTTTGCTTATAACCCCCTCGATGTCTGTCTTACTTTCAGACTACTTGAGCATGTACCAGAAGCTCAGTAGTCACATGCTTTTTAACACCCTACACCTCTCCGACGCGTCACCCCCCAAGAAAAACTACCACGGCGAGGAATCTGATGCCTGGAAGGGGCCTGAGTCCGTCTACGATGCGTGGCTAGCATCCAGGGAGGTCCCTGGTCAAAAAAGTATATATCTTGTGGCGGGGGCGCAACGTCCACTGAGTTTGACCAATGCACGTCTGGCCCTCTGTACAACCATTCATAGATGCGTTTTCGACTTCGTTGGGTGTCTCAGACTTGCGAGTCGTGTGTGTACTGACGTGTCGCGTCTCAGTTCACAAACCTCGTCAAACTGAACCCCTTACGAACGGCACTTATGATGTTCCTGAACATTATCCGTAGCCTTTTTCCTGCGTTCCGAGGTTACTCTCAGGTAGGTTGTTATATTCTATACATTCACATGAGAACCCCCGATTTCATTGCACGGCTCTAGGCTATGATCATTGATGAAGTACGTACAGACATTGAAACTTTTGTAACTTTCAACCGACCCCCTCAGAGCTTCAAGCTTTGATCACCTCAGGAAATTTCACGTGGTCTCGGCTTTTGTATCTGCTCTCCACCGAACTCTCCAGAAGAGTAGGGGAAGGACTACTTGATTCTTTTGCGTATGACAAAGTTTGTGGGCGTGTCTCACACTCTCTCACCCACGCACTGCCTGTAGGTTCTCCAATGAAAATATAGTCCTCGAATCGGCGAGATTCCATGTCGAGCACGAACAATTGAAAAATCGCGTAAGACTCGATGTCCCGACTCTAGCTGACCCTGCAGTGCGCGACTTGCTGCAAGAAGCTGACATGTTCGCTGGGTCATTCAATGGGCTTGGCTTTGGTCTTCTGTCCCCGCTTGATTTTGTTCGCATTGTATCGCTCGCAATAGAGATCGTCTCACATATTTATATCGTGTTCTCGTTGACTCGAGGGGCTAGTCATCTTGGTGTTCTTCTTTTGTCAATAGCCTCCGCCGTGCTGCCAGTATTTCTTCCATGGTGTCGTCTCTCCAGTGAAGAGTCTGAACCTCTCCCATCTGAATGGGAATCTAGAGCTGTCGAACGCCACGAGCGAATGCGTAGTCTGGCGTACAGCGATGTACATCGGCCGGAAATTGCACTCTTTGGACTTGGAGACTGGATACTAGAGACTTGGTCCTCTGCACGTAAAATTGTGGCGGCTATTGAAGGACCTCACGTGCTGCGGGAGTCTTCGTTGTTCTCACAGCTCCACCTTACAGACTTGATGTTCGCCCTGCAGAATGTCAGTTAATAAATTTTTACTGATCTCAAATTGCAACTTACTCAGACAACCTCGATCAGATCCCTCTTATCTGGCTCGTACAATCATCTTCCGCATCCCTAGGGTCTTTGACATTATACCGAGGGTCCATTCAAGCCGTTGTCTGCGCGTGCGGCAATTTGATGAGAATGATCAAGATGGCGTTCCAAGGAATTTTTTTGATGTCTGCGTTCTGCGCCAGCATGGAACTTAAGCCTCGGCTTCAGCCGGAGGAGAACGAGATATCCGCTTATGATTCGTTGCCAGAAGGCGTAAGCATCGAAGTCAGGTGCGGAACAACTTTGTGGTATTTGGAACTTGTGATTTAAACTCACAATTTCGTAAAGCGGCCTGTCTTACACCTACCCCGGGAGCAGTGAGCCGGCATTGAAAGATGTGACCTTTTCACTTGCGCCCGGAGAAAGTCTGGCCATTGTGGGATACAATGGTTCAGGTAAGATGAGTTCATATCAATCGAAGCGGTCAACTAATAATAATTCTAGGGAAAACTACTCTTGCCAAGATTTTGCTAAGGATACTTGACTTCGATAATGGGTCACTGAAAGTCAACGGAGTCGATGTTAGACGATATCTTCCCGATGACTATCACCGGCATACATCCGCCGTGTTTCAAAGTTTCTCCAAGTTCAACGCCACCGTGCAAGAAAATGTTGGACTTGGATATGTCGAACGATTAGCAGAAGATGGAGCAGTTTCCACAGCTATTCATCTCGCTGCGGCCGATGAACTCGTCTCTTCATTGCCGCAAGGGCTCAGAACCACGCTCGATAACCCCGGGTTCGAAAACTTGTCATATCCTGGTATGAATAACCGCCGCCACTCTCATAATGGACTTTCCGGTGGAGAGGTAAGTTCTCGTGTCTCCTTTTAACGCTCGTAAATTCATCCTCCAACACAGTGGCAACGAATTGCAATTGCTCGCGCGTTCATGAGAGCCAACCAGCCAGAAGTCGATCTACTTTTGTTTGACGAGCCAGTACGTATGTTAGTCATCAGCTTCTGATGAAGACTCACTTTATCAAAATAGACATCCTCGCTTGACGCCGTGGCTCAGAATCATATTTTCAACACCATTGAGAAGATCTCGAGATCTCTTTCTGGGAAAAGGACCAAGACAGTGATCTTCATCACACATCGTTTGTCGACTGCGCGGCGCGCAGACAAGGTGGCCATGATGGAGAACGGGGTAATGATGTTTTCTTCCTGTCACTTAGTGTGATTTGTTGATGATTTATGGGTATTTTTAGACAATATCCGAATTTGGAACACACCAAGAGCTCCTCAATCGAGGAGGGGCCTACGCAGCTTTGTACAATGCATCAATATAGAATTTTTCTTATATAGCGTATGTATATTAGAGGGTTTAACAGCATCCTGCTAGAAGTCCCTACGTCATTGTACGATACTATTTCGATTATTATCTTTCACATTGTCCCAATTCTAGATATCAAATCAATCCCTCCGTCACACGGTCTGTGAAAACGACCTTTCCGTTATTCAGGATGGCATCTACAGGGGTTCCCTCGATGTCGGACATTGTAGACAATACATCCAGGTCATCGGACTTGCCATGTGCCCCAACAATAAGGCCGGCATTCCGTATACCATGTATCAACGATGGGACTTGGACCTTATATGCCGTCCATCAGTAACGTCGAATATGCTACAAGACAGCACTTACGAGCAAGTCGGCATCCACAAGCACACCCAACAAATTGTTGATCCTAGCGTATTCAGCAGCTGCCCCGATACTTGACAGACGTGGGTCGTTTTCTTCCTCGGCACCCAGGGCCGTCGAACTGAGTGAGGACAAGTCATTCTTACCACATCGAGATACAAAGAACACGGGATCTGCCCGAACTTCATGAGGTTATCTGAGACACACAGTTGGGCAGAGCTCACAATTCGGTTGCTTCCAATTAAGCACAGAACACACATCTGGAGAAAAGGATGTAAAAGCTATTTTGCGTCGCGCATAGGGAGCATCCAAAGACGCCGACGCATGGTAAATGTTTCGTAGCACCGAATCCACAAATTCGTTCAAATCATGGAAATGGCCGATGGTTAGCCGTTTTCGCGTTGATTTTGACGGGTACACTAATTCCAAGCATATGTCGACGCCAACGGGGAGAAGCTATATGGGAAAAAGTCTTTGGGAATAAGTAATTGGATATGGACGAGTAAATACCTTAAGAAGTTGGGCAAGAGAAATCATAGATCTTGGTAACAGGGAGACCCACTCTCCCACAGACACGTTTCCAGATGGAGCGCCCCTTCCTAGACGACGAGCTAGCGATTCAAATTGCGCAAGGGTGACGTCAGAGACACCAAGTTCGAAATCAGCATCGGGAAGCAACCATTCGGAAAAGATGACAGGATGTAGGTCTTTTGTTACTTGAACCTCGGCATAGAGGTAAGTGCCTTGCAGAGACGATATTGTTAAGAACTGTCTGCCCTCATTGGTAATAGAATGGACTGAGGGAGACGCTTGAGCCGAACCAATAAGCCTAGAACGATGGGGCCACTTTGGTGTATCTGGCTGGGCGATTGAGGGAGGTACTGCCATAGATTTCCAGTATGTCTCTACATCTCCACCAAAATCCAACGTCACGCCTTCGAATGGAGTTATAATCTTAATTTCAAAATCAACCTTTTGTAGTATTAGCGAATGTGGCTTCTTATTGATTAACGTTCTTTACTCACCTCCCCAACTACGTGCAGCCTTGTATCGAGTATCGGCAACGTAAATGCATTGTTGTTCTTGAGGTCACGAAACAGTGCAGGTAGCGCCACAGCTCGGCCAATTGTCTTCGTGCCGAAGTTAGGATATATAGAGAATTCCAGCGAGAGGTTGCTCAGCGAATTGATCTGGAATGCAAAGACTCCGTCTTCGCCTCTCTGTGGAAGAGAGACACTGTACGGCGCAGTATTAACATTCTGACTGGAAGTCATGACTAACTTCAGTGGCGTCGACGCCGAAAGATGTTCATCCTCAAAGACTGGGCTGATCAGGCGGTGATGCAGGCGTACACCGGAAATTTTTTCCGACCGGTGTACAGTATGGCCTATTGAGACCTGTACCAAGTTACTTTTGTCCAAGTAGTTGTGTCCATAGACACGGTGAGGCATGATCGGTGGCGGAAGCGATAGAGAAGGGATATGGTCAATATCAGTTTCTGATTGACCAACACCTTCCGACATCGGCGACTCGAACTTCTCAAGAGCCGGTGTCGAAGAGGGTTTGTTCCTGGCAGAGTCCAGGATAAGTTCCAGGGATTTGTGATGACCATACCATGCTGCATAGTGGACGGCTAGGTGGCCTAGTTCATCAGTGGCGCAGACCCGGGCGCCTGCTTCGAGAAGGATTCGAACACAACGGTCTTGTCCGTAACGTGCAGCATGGAACAGAGGTGTCCACTCATGATATTTGTCAGGAGTGTCCCAGCCATCTAGATTGATGAACAGTTTACAAACTTCGGCGTGCCCCTCCCTTGCAGCAAGATGCATCGGATACTCTCCGTTGCTATTTGGCAAGCAACGTGCACCATATTGTAAGAGCAGGACCACGACGTCTACATGACCCCACTGGCTGGCTAGGGATAGTGGAATCAAATCGTCCAGAGGTGTTGTGCGTTCTGCGGGAACCTTTCCTTCGTCAAGGAGTACACGTACACACTCCACTTTTCCCTTCATCGTAGCATATACAAGAGGAGTATAGTTGTCTCTGTCGAGGACGCTGGGAGGAAGCCCAGCTTCGAGCAGCCGCTTACAGACAGCCGGGTGCCCATTCATCGACGCATAATGAAGTGCGGAACGGCCGTAAAGATCTGTTTTTTCAACACTAACCCCCTTTTCTATGCAGAGGTTGACTAGAGACAGTACCCCTGCAATTGCAGCTCCATGGAGGCATGTACGTCCGTTGATGTCATCAACGAACTGAAAGTCAAAGGGTGAAGAAAGCGAAGAGAAGATCAAGTCTGCCAAGTCAGGAGGGGCTTCGACGATGATATTCCAAAGTATACGAGTGACGATTGGCTTTCCACTAGGGTTTTCAGCCAGAACGTCTGAATATCGCGCGCACTCTACGATGGTACTTGTCTCACGTACAGCCACAGCACTTCGCAGATTGTTCTCTAGGTCTCTAAAAGGCCCCATGGGGAGAGATCTTTCAGCAAGTATCTGTTGAGTGAAGATGTCATTTGCCGCAGGACCCTCGAACTTGAGGCCTGAGGATAGATCAGTAAGATCGAGCAGGCACAGGGCAATCGTGTCAGAAAGTTCAGATAAGAGCTGATAGGACTCTTCAACGAGTCTGCATTCAGAACGATGCGTAAGAGACTCGCCTGTCTGTTAAATACGGGTTGCACATCGACTTGACGCGACAAGTAAAGTTCCTTGGTTGTCGATTTCGATCGTTTATCGAACTTCTTCAGGATTTTTCTGAAGCCCGTCGCGTTGACTTCCACAAATTGCTGCGAAAATAGGTGTTCGTACGTGAAACAAAGAGAAGTGCTGCACGAGCGGATACCTGCAGTTTCCCCACGTCTCTTTCCAAAAGACGGAACCCCTCTTCCACAGCACTCCACTCTACGTTGTTCTGGGTGATATCACTTGTTGTATCGGGCAAACCTCGCATCGCAGCTGCTCTCCGTTTTGAGAGCAATGTCTCCATCCGCAGCTTGAGCTCTGCTTCTTTTTGCAGGTAGAAATCATTGATCTACACCGTTTCAGGGTCGATAGAACGTGTTGTACGTCTAGTAGATATCATACCTTTTCCAGTTCACGTTCAAGTCGGAAGAAGAAGGCTGCCTTATGTGCTCGGAAATCTGGACCACGATCTGAGTCTTGGCTTGTGGCGGAGACAAGGGGTGGCCGTCGAAGACCATGATCAAGTATGCTGGACGGACTGTGAGATGGTGGCGTTGCGGAGGGAGATTGGCCAAGGATGTCTGTAGGACGTATGCCCGAAGCAAGCGCCGCTGCCTCCGAAGCCGGTCGATTGGCGGCGAGGGATGAGATGATTTTTTTGAGAAATTTGTAGTCGAGATAATAGAAGGACCATCCCGGAACCTGTTGAGCCTGTATGTGCTTGCCGAACTGAAGGAAGAGCGATAAGCCGTAATCTGCGTCAAAGAGACTCAAGTAAGGGCACCTTCATGGCTCGAGAACCTTTACGATCGTGCGCAGGCTTGGACAAAGATCTTCCTTAGTTGGAAGGTATAAGCGTCTGTTGACGTACTAGGAAGGGCGGCCCATTAAGAGGAAACAAGTAAACTTATAAAGTCGCTCAACCTCGGACGACACCACTACACACGTGTCTAAAAATGAAATTTAGGGCTGTTCCAAAAAATCTCTCGACTACACAATCGATTGCACTCGTCATACATTTAAAAATGCGATTCTGCCTCGATAACTACGGAGTATACCCTGCCGACGAACGTGCGTCGCCGCTTAGACCAGTACTTTCCTTAACTGCCATGCACGAGCAGGCAGCAATGTTACAGGACATCTACCGTGCTTCTCTACTTGTTCATAAGCACATCGATAACAAAAGACGTAACCGGAGGGCAATGCTGTAGCATTGTTAATGGATGCTTGACAGATTGGGCAGATTCCGTAACTGTCTTTATTGAACGTTATGCCCTGAGGATGTGGTGGCAACATTTGTGGCGGAGGTATGGCAGGGCCTAGTGGTGACGTTGACAGCGTCCGTGCTGGAGATCCCGGGGAGTACCACCATTCTAGGAACTTTATGAAGAAGATCGCTGTGGGAAGAAGTAGCCGGAGGGAGTCCAATATTGTGTGAGGCGATGAGATGAGAGCATGTCTGATCCATGCAAGGATGCCACGACGTTGGTCTGGTGACAGTTTCTTTTGAGCTGCCAATGCAGCGGCACGCTGGAGAAACGCATCAATACATTCCCAATAGAAGAATGGTTTTACCTACGAAGTCTTCGGATCCAAGACGTCGAAGATCAATACCGATCCAAGAGAGCCACGGTCGATAGAATGGTGTCCTGTCGAAAAGATAGGCCAGATTGTATAATAGTAACCATACTTCGAAGGAAACATTAAGCCAAGGATACACCGCCTTGAAGCCTCTCTTCAAGCGTGCCTTCCATGTCTAAGAATGCGCGCAAATTTAAGTTGACGTGAAGAATATTAGATAGAGAGAAGTCACATTTTCGGTGAGTGCCTGTAGTTGTCTTGTGCCAATATTTTCGTCTAGAACATCGTCATTGACTCCGCCACCCAATTCTTCGTAGTAGTCCTGAGCTTTTGCTCGCAGATATGGCACACCGACCTACAAGCAAAGCATTGAATAATCTCAAATAAATTGGGTTGAAGCCCCTTACCAGGAAAAGGAGCGAATGCAAGATCTCTCTACTTCCCAGGGCTTCTCCCGGCGGTAGTCCACCGACTGCGGCTTTCGCTCTCGCTGTATCAATGTAAGGACGACGTCTCCGTTTGAGACCGTAGAAATTTTCAGCGAACGATGCACCTAAAAGTTACGAAATTGTCAGGGCCGAAATCCGTCCAGTTGGCAGTATCGACCTACTGTATTTACGAAGGTAATACCGCTCCACAAGCAGCATTATACCGGCGTAGAACTCTTCATGGCGATTTACAATGCGCAGGAGGTACCGCGGATATCTTTGAGCAAAAACCTATCGACGAAGGGGTCGGTAAAGGCAACTAAGAGACGCGTAAATTGCTTACAGCTAAAACATACTTCAAGGCTGGCTGAAGTAAGTCTCTGAGTTGCTCCTGAGCAACCAGTTCAAAAAGAGAGGGTTTCAGAGGGTCGGTTCCAAGGTCGTTAAAGAACTCCATGGCCTACTTATATATGTAAGAAGCCAAGGTCGCGTTCCTCTTCATGATATGTATTGTGGGTCAAGTCAGTTGCCGACGGAACGGGACTCGGGTTAACAGTGGCCGACCCGTTGGTTTCACAAAATTCCTGAACAAATGACAATATATAGCATGTATGTAACTCTTTATTCAATCAGCTTCATACATCATGAACAACGCTATCCAACCGGAAGGTCATAAATCGCCAATTTTTCAACTTCTTTCTCTTGCACTTAAGCACGCACACGAAAAAAAACGCGCTGCCCATGAACCCTCCATGAGCCTCGCTTAAAGTAACGAACTTTTTCCGTCCCCTTGATTGACTATCACAGTATGTAGTACATAAACGCAGGCGCTTCATTGTTATGGCTTTTACGCACCCTTTGTTCCCTAAAGATAGATTCACACCTCTGCGTCTTTTGGCTTCTACGCTCGATCTAGCGCTTGTTCACATAGAGCGGCATCTTTGGCCCGGCTTCGAATACATCTGATCTTATATACTTTGAGCGACGTCCCTATGTTCAGTGGATTCCATCTTATGGCCCCCTCCGACGCCGAGCTCGCAACTCAAGCCCTTTCAGAAGAAGGGGCCTTTCGTTTCCCCTCGTTTTCGGCGTCCGACGCAGTCACTTTGGTGAGCCGTGTTCACCTTCTGCAATAAGCCTGGCGTTGATTGAGATCCAGGGGCTTTCTTTGAGAAAACGGTTCCGTGGAACCTCAAGACATGCAAAGGGCAAGGGACTTGTCATATCAATTCAATCGATTGCCGGCCACACGCTTTTCGCATGCACTGTTGGTGACTTGGGTCATGCCAATGGAATTGGTGATGTCAGCTTGGATAGCTGGACATGTATTGAAGGCATGATCACTGTGGTCAGAAGAACGGGCCATTCAAGTTTCTATGTTGAAAAAGGTATGAGTGCCATGGGCAAAACTCCAAAACAAATGGGTATCCAGGGCGATCTTCGTGTTAATGGTGGTGGTATGTTTCCTGACTTTTTGATTCAACATACGAATTGAGACCGGGATGTTTTTCATGCGTAGCATTTCCGATATGGCTTGAGGTATTCAATTTTTCCGGGCTACCACGACAATGATGGACTAAACAGTGGTCAAAGAACGCGCCATGCTGTCCCATAGCTGCGGTTGCTTGTTATTCTGGTTCATCGCAAGATGATCACAATGTAAGTTATCAGGCTGCCTGACGTGTGACCATCCACTCGACAAGTCCCATAGCTTGTGGTCTCCACCATCCGAGATTATTTGAACAAGTTGGCAAGGGAGAGCGGTCCCCCTCCAACAATGCCGGTTCCATTGACTTCCCAACGCGAGAGTAGAGTAAGTGACGTTCTTAACCTGTCTGTCGACACTCGCTAACTCATACACATCTGAAGGAGTGGCTTTCAGAACCTGTCGGACCAATTGAGCACATACAACGGACTGAATCTCCACTTGAACCACGCGAGGAGCATCACGAGCACGAGGATCATTAGAACTATCACAGAAAGGCGGCGATTTTTTGTCCACAAATGCATAAATGGCCACCATCGCAGATATCAGAAAAGATATTATGAATAAGGGCAAGATAATTATGGAATAGGCAATTGTATTTACTCGTCTGTCTCATGTTCAACCACCTTGGGTCTGTTGAGTACCCTGATATTTTCTGACAAGAGCGCGGATGAGACCCTTTTCAAACAAACAGGTAAATTGCACCAACCATGTCTAAGGAAAATTTGGCGTTGGCCCTGAGGTGTCGTGGGATCGGCATTGGGGTCAGCCTCACGAAGCTCGAAACCGGCCTCGACATACACCTTGCTGCCTTTTTTCAACGTCTGGAGATATCTATTCGAACTGTCGTGGAATGAGAGGACACGGTGGAAAGTAGATGTAGCAGGCTGTCTCTCTGCTTGCAGAAGATTAGTCGCGAACGAAAACATTTTTTGGTACTCACCGCCATTAGCATCAGGAGGGGGCGGAGGGTAGTTTGTGGTTGCGACGGTATATCTAGACAAAATCAACAAACTGTAGTTGAACGAGATAGACCTACGCACACTACATATTCCTTCTCGTTCTTTGTTTGCCGACTCTCTGGATCCCTGGTGAGGTGACCAATGAGGGTGAGTTTTGCGAGGTCAGACGCGCGTGAACTGGTCGTTGAGAAAGCCTAGCAAAAAAAATGCGTTTTGGGGACATGAAAGAAAGCGACATCCAAAAGCAGCTTACGCGAACGGAGGAGCGCGAAGCAGCAACACGAATGGCACCGAACATCTTAAACTTAGAGAGGCGACGAGGGGAAAAAGTTAGCGATTCACCGTGTTTGGCATTATTTCATTGCGACAGTCCGCTTGGCTTTATTTGGACAGTTATCTGTTTCCTCGTGCATCATGTCCAGGCATAGGCATATTCGCAATATTAACATCCAAGGTTGTTTTCGTTGGATATACGCGCCCGAGGTAACTGATCGCGTCATGATATAGATGAACTCGACGATGATGCCCTATCCGATGGAGGAGAGGATGAGATGACCGATGAACAACATGGTTTGTTTCCTCATCGTATCAGTCTCTACATCACCTTAATTGCATGTCAAAGCACAACTTCTACACGGTCTAGAAGAAGTTCGTCAAGTGATCGGCAATGAGAACACTTCTGGATTCTCGGACAATGAGCTCAAGGAAATCCTTTGGGAGTACTACTTCGATACAGAAAAGACCATACAATGGGCCCTCGGTCAGATCTCTCCTTCGTCAAGATCTGGTCCAGTACTCAGTTCCATTACAGACGAACAAAGCAGAAGAGAGATAGCGCGGGAACGTAAAGGTGAGCTTTAGTTCTTTGTACATAGAACCTGTTATCGTTCGTTCTTGTCCCGTTTCCAACCGCTGCTGCACAACGATCTTGCACCATTGAAAACAATACATTGAGCCGGGTCTTGATGTGAGAAGGTGCTTCTACTTTCCTTGCCTCCCCTTGCTCCTCTTCCGGATTGAAGTCTTTCAGAAATTGACTGTTCATGACCAGAACCTGACATGGGCAAAGACCTTCCTCTTGTTCCCCAAGAACCCGACGATGGCAACAGTAATGTGGAATATTACCATCCCGAGCAATATAACATTCGAGGATCTGTGGATCCAGGAGAACCGCCTCGAGGACCATTGATCTTGCTACACCAGACGCCTGCGCAAGCTATGGAGTTGGGAACTCCGCGAGTGATACGAACCACCTTGAGCACCATCACTGAAAAAACTGAGCGTACTGAAACTACGCCACACCTTCCCCCTGAGCGCAAGCTCGCCCCTCATCGATCCCCTCGACCACCCAGTACCTTCACCGCATCGTCGTATGGACAGATCATTGGTGAGACTGGTGAGATCGAACAAACACCTCTGGACTTTCCTCTTAATGACTTATCTGCTAGATCGCATCTACACGCCTTATGGTGCTCGTGACCCAAACTCTATCCCAGTATCCCCTTCTTTATCAGCGCTGAACGAACTTTCACTACACGAACCTACCCCATCCATCGCCGCATCAGATTCGGCCAGTGTTCGACCATGGAAATCCAAGCGAAGCGAGGTTATTCCTGCACATGGAGAGTTTTCTGAAACGGCAGATCATGCTTCTCGATCTAATCAACAGTCTGCACCCCCTCCCAAACAATCGAAGCTATCTCGTCTTGCAAGTTCCCGTGCCAGTAGCATCACCACTCGAAGTGAGAGTTCAAGATCATCTGGTTTAACCCTCACTGGTTCAGTGAAGACGTTTCCTGCTCTTCGTCCATCTCCACAATCCCTCCGACCACCAAGTTCCAAGGCACCTTCAGATCCACCCTCGCCCCGTGCCTCCTCAAGCACTCCAGGAGCAAACGAAGAGTATTTCAATCCCCCTGCCACTGATACCTCTGCAATGAGTTCTCTCGTCCGACGAGCCATAAATACTGCGATGGAGCTAGAGGCCTTTGATAATGGTGCTGCACCCAAAGTGACCTCGAATGCCCCGATTCAACCATCTGCGGCTCCTGTTAGTCTAGTGTCTGGCGGAGCAAAGAGCCCCATGCAGCCTCGGTCTCAGTTGTCTTCTGCCATTCCTCTCGCCACAGCTCCTACACCGGCAGGGTCTCCGCGTGTTTACAAAGAAGTCAATACTTTTCGCCCACCTTCTAAGCTTGCTCTTCTTGCTCAGAAAAGCAATGCCAATAGGGCTGTCAAGGTGCCGAAACCTGTTACAGAATATCTGACACCTGCTGCGAATGGGCCAACCGCGACTACAGCAATAACAACTTCAATTCAGACCCTGCGTACTCTGACGGATCCCACGCGTTCCCGCGTAATGCCTGCACTGGACGTGGTGCCCTTCGGGGCAAGTCCTCCTGCCCCTTCTCCAATGATCAAGGGGTCAAAACTGGCTGCGAAAATCAGGAAGGCCCATGAGAGACAGAACACCACTCCTCATGAGGAAGAGGATCCTATAGTACCTGTGTTGCCCATTTTCCATTCTGAGTCTGCGGCACTCGTTCGTGCGTCTCCCTCGGCATTCGCTTCTTTGCTTGTCGATGACGCTGTTACTGAAGACAAGCCCAAACAAGAACATCGAGATCCAGGAAATAATCCCCTTGCAGCTTCTGAGAAACGCATGCATAAATCGAGAAGTCAGAGACACGAAGGGCATTCAGTGCCAAACTTTTCAGCTTCTTTGGGGTTTAAATTCGATGGACCTAGCCCTGATGACATCGTTATTAATGCACGACGTGGGACGTCTTTGCAGAAAGATTCGTCATCGTCGGTCTCGCGCAAGAGCGTTTCAGTCGTTTCCACGAAATAATACCTTTTCTTTCCATTCTCTTTTTCTTTTGTATCATTATGTTGTTGTTGTATTGATCGTTGTATTTGTGTCCCATTTTATAGCCGCGAAGGAACGAGAGAAAGCTCTTAAAAAAGCTTCGGCTACTCCGTCTGCTTCGTCTTCCCGTCCCTCGTCCGCTTTGAGCACGCCTACCAAGAAGAAACCTGGGTTGTCTGGGAAAAAATCTGGATCGTCGACGCCTGCTCGGGGCATGGATCCACGACAGCTTGATTTGGCAGCCTTGAACCTTTCGAAAGATGATAATGGAGATGTTAAGCCAGAGGAACCGCCCTTGATGAGTTTTGCGAGGGAGAAATTGCTTGAAGAAGCAAAACGAGCGATTGAGGCTGAAGGTGAGAATGCCAAGAAGGGAGTGAGTTTGGTAGTCGTTGGTACGTTATCTCGATGCTCTGCATCTTTGGGTCCTTCCGACCTTGAGGTCGTCAGGTCATGTCGATGCGGGGAAATCGACTCTCATGGGCCGTTTGTTACACGAACTTGGTCGATTAGAAGAGAAAACGCGTATTGCGAATGAACGGGGGAGTGCTAAGGTTGGCAAGAGTAGTTTCAGCTGGGCTTGGGGCTTAGATGGGACTACCGAGGAACGAGAAAGGTTGGCTCCAACCCTTGACTTTCGTCTCAGGCTTCTTATGAGAGGTTCAGAGGTATCACGATGGATATTGCCCTCCAGTCACTCGCAACCCCCCATCGACAAGTTACTATTCTCGACGCGCCCGGTCACAAAGATTTCATACCAAATATGATCTCGGGTGCATCTCAAGCGGATTGTGCGCTCCTCGTTGTGGATGCAGCACATGGTGAATTTGAGGCTGGTTTTGAGCGTGGAGGTCAGACTCGAGAGCATCTCCTATTGGTTCGAAGTCTCGGCGTCGCACAGGTTATTGTGGCGGTCAATAAACTAGACCAGGTTAATGTCCCAGACGGTTTAGAACCTGACGAAATCTAACGGTCGATCTTTGTAATGTAGGTTCATTGGGACAAAGACCGCTACGGAGAGATATGTTCGTTACTGCGGCCTTTCCTAGTACAATCTGGATTCCACCCTAGCAAGACGAAGTTTGTTCCTGTGGCCGCCATGGAGGGTGTTAATCTTGTAACCCGAGACCTTGAAGGTGCATCAGCCCTCAACATTTGGTATTCAGGTCCAACTCTCGTTGATATGCTGGGTAGGTTTCAGCTCTGTCCAATCATCTGGATGAATTGACATCGATAAATTTTCAAAAAGATATACTGGAACCACCATCTCGTGACATCATGGCTCCTCTTAGAATTCCTATTTCCAATGTCTTCAAAAGTCATGGTTCCGGTGCGGCTGTTGCTGGACGCCTCTGTGGTGGTGTCGTTCAAGTTGGTGAGCGTCTGAGAATACTTCCAGGCGATGAGACTGCTGTCATCAAGAGTACGTATAATGATTATATGACAAGCTTTGCTTCTGACCTAGGATTATAGCAATTGAAGTCGACGATGGAAGCGTTCCATGGGCAGCTGCAGGAACCAATGCGACCCTGTATCTGACATCAGTGGATCCTGTCAATCTGCATATAGGAAGTGTGCTCTGTTCTACCACAGATCTTGTTCCTCTTGCGACCTCGTTCAGTGCACGGATCATCGTATTCGATATTCAGGTGCCTATCACGGCCGGCACATCTGTATGTTATGTTGACACTGCACAACTTGGTAACGTTGCTGACTTTCCCGTAAAGGTTGAGCTGTTCCACCATTCCCGGGATGTTCCTGCAACAGTTACCAAGCTCACATGTACCCTTGACCGTGCGTCTGGGAAAGTGCTTAAGACAACCCCTCGGTGCGTTTTTGCCACCAAACCCATAAGTGACACTATTTAACATCACGTCGACAGGGTTTTGACCAAGGGTACCTCGGCGGAAGTAAAGATCGCCTTGAGGACTACAACGTTGTCTGGACCAGCTGCGGTACGGCCCATTCCCCTAGAGACTTTTGCAGCAAATAAGGACATGGGAAGAATTTTGATAAGGCGCGGTGGCGAGACGATTGGTGCTGGTGAGTTCTTTGACGATTGTGTCTTTTGATCGTTGTCCGATTCCTGTGCTAGGTATCGTCCTTGCTATTGACCCATAGAGGGGCATGGAATACGTATAACGTATAAGTAGACTTAATGTCAATTTAACACATGTGGCATGATGAAAGAAAGTTCTGTGCGCAGTCCGGTATGAAGTGTGCCAGTGACAAATGGATCAGCGATAGTATCACTACATACCTGCCTGCTCTTCGCGCGTTGAATTTCTTGAGAGTGCAAATGCCAATAGGCAGTTAGGCCACTGGTGACAACCAATCATGTATGTACATACTCAAATTTTTACTAGTAAAATTCCTACTATCCGATCCCACAAATGGAAATACCTCTCTTGGCATGTACTTAACTTACTTTTAGTATGCATGATGCTGGCATGATGATCGTTTTCAAATCTCTGGCCCGATACAGAAACACACTTACTTTAGAACTTGTCTGGCCAACTTGTTCGGTAGGCTTGTTCGGGTAGAAGTCCTGCTGGGTACATATGTAAGTATAAGTATGTACTACGAGTTCTGGTGATATCCAGAAAGTCTGGGCTTCTGACGGGTTTGCGTCAAAATAATTCGATGAATATATGTACACTTGAAAGTGATGGCCGGCTAGATATGTTGGTGATGCATCAGAAAGCCGAAAGGCCTGAGGCGGAGCAAGGACAGCCCTGAGGTAGCTCGTCGGACAGCCAACACGTTAACGAACGAAAAGCTTACTTAAGGGCCTTTTCGGATTGGAGTTGGGTGCTAAACCAGGTTTATCAATAATGACAAAGAGCCGGCTTAAGATGGCATTGTCACCCTAGCTTCGTGGACCAAGTATGTAGTCTGACCTTGGGCACACGGCGCAGCGCGGTGCCGCTGAACTTTACCGCGTTCCGAATCAGGCCATGAGACGACTGAAGTTACATCGACCTTGTTCGCATCAATGAGCGCCCCAACACGCTACAAACTTATAAATATGGGGCTACGCACAACACACGACTTTCATCTCTTTGTGTTCGTTCCATCCTCCTCTCCTTCCAATGTCTGATTTCGAGGCGATTTCGACGACAGCGGTCCGCCAGAGAACTTTCAATGGAGGTCCTGTTGATGTAGAAAAGGCTGGACAGTCTTTAGGCAGTAGCGATGAAACCTCCGTACTCAATACTGCCACTACTACCAAACGTCAACTAGAGGAACTTGAAGCTGGCTTGAACCGCTTCTGGAGTAGATTTTCACGAAAGGGGAGGAAGAACATCCCGGTGGTGGCAAGCCTACGTGCTATCGCCTGTTCATCGTGTATATCCATCCTATAGTGATGACTTCATGGGGCATAATTGGCTCACCTTCCATGCAGGGCTTAACCTTTTTGTGATTTTCATACCCTTGGCATGGGTTGCACATTTCCTCGAAAAGAACGAAGCGAAGGAAACTGGGATCTTTCCGCACTCTGTAACCTTTACATGTGGGTTCGAGAATTTATAGACTCTTTCCAGAATGCTGATCCTTCCCTATCAAGTCTGCTTCCTTGCCCTCGTGCCTCTCGAATGGCTATTTGATTGGGGAGGGGAACAAATGGCATTCTATCTCGGAACCCAGCTCGGTGATCTCGTTGTGATTAGCTTGAACAAGTGAGTTGAATTCATGCTTCTGCTGCAGACGATTGTGCTTAGTGTTATGGTAGTGTTGTCGAAGCTACTTTAGCGATAATTCTTCTCACGAAATGCGAGTGAGTGACGTCTTGCGACCATGCATACGTCACATGGCATCAATATTGACCTGCCTCCTTAGATTGAAGCTTTTGCAATCGACCATTGTTGGTGTGTGGAGATTTTCTTTTCTTGGTCTTTCTCGTCTAAACAAACCGGTAGGTGTCGTCATTCTGCATCTTCTGCTTATTCCTGGTGCTGCTTTTATAACTGGAGGTGCAAATATTATGCACCAAGAATTGCATCAACATTCAAATGAACTCAACCACACTCTTTTGACTATGGGGCAAGTATTACTAATTCTCGTCCTATTCACCTTGACTGACTTGAGAATGCAGAGTGTTGTGTCTACTCCTTCCTGCGGCATTCTTCTCTGCGATCGATGGCGGTGTCACCAAGGAACTTACTGAGGAGGTCGCGGTCAGCGTTATTGTGAATGACAAAACAAGAAACACCTTCCTTGTGATGAGTCGCGGCCTTGCCGTAATACTACTTGTAGTGTGAGTTTTCAGACATGGCTATTTAATGACATTGTTAACAACCTGGCCCTCAGCTACGTTTCCTCCCGTATTTACCTCCATAATCCGCCTGGCAAGAATAATGCTCTCCTTCTTGATGAATCTGCCCCTTCTGCCCTGAAGGCAGAAGAAAAGGAGCTCCTCAATGAAGAGCCCAAAGCGAATCAATATGTCCTTATCGTCGTACTTCTGATCAGTATCGCTATCATGGGTGCTACTACTGAATGGGTAAATAATTCTCTTCGTCGTATGTATTGTATTGTCTATCTCATCGATTGTATTTCAAGCTTGTAGAGAGTGTCGAGTTCGTCCGCGAATCTGGAAACATCGAAGAAGAGTTTGTTTCTCCATATTATCATCATGTGTCCATGCTGACTTTGTTGATAGGTGGTTTGGGATGTTCCTTCTTCCAATTGTGTCATGGGCTGCCAATGGCTTTGTTGCCATTGTCTATTTCTTCCGGTATCTGTTCAGGAATTTCTTCAAGGCACCTGAGCCTCCTGCAGAGTTGGCCAAAGCTCGCGCAATCGATCTCAGCATCCAATTCACTCTCTTCTGGATGCCCTTCCTTGTCATGCTTGGGTGGTGGATAGGCAAACCCATGTCTCTTCTCTTTGGTCTGCTTCCGAAGTCAAGCAATACTTTTGAAGGCACTGATGGATGCTTTTTAGATTTCTTCGAGATTGCGATATTGCTAGGCTCGTGTTTCATTGTCAACTATGTGACTGCCGACGCAAAAACAAATTGGGCAGAAGGCCTTGCAATGGTTGCATTTTACTGCATGATTGTGTGTTCCTTTTCCATTTTATAATTGGTGATATACATCTTTTCCTCAACATCGTTCCTAACAGGCTGTTTGTGCGTGGTTCTATACAGGGCAACAATCGATTAAGTTTTTGCTCGAGTGTGATAGCGTTGCGGAAGCTCTAGCGAACTTTGCATCAGAAGGAGGACATGAGCATTGAGTAACGGACTCTTGCCTCCCATGACCCTCCCCACTATATTAGCTCTAGATGTCTCGCCTGGACTCTGCTTTGTATTTGCTATCTAATTTTTCATCGCCAAGACGTGCTTTTGAATTACCCCATTATGCATCACCATTACGGTGATGGAAGGTAGTACTTAGACTAAATTTCGTATATGTAGATGGAAGGAGGCGGTGTGTGCCTGCCTCAATTTGATGGAGACATTACCCGATGTATACTTATAGCTTCTTGCAATGGATCTACTCAGTTTCATAGAGCTGGATCTCTACCTCCATCTTTTGAGCTGGTCTCAATCTAAATCGACGCGACACTATGGAGGAGAACCGACATCGCCAGCGCGCCCTGGATGCACTGACACGTAACATTCGCTCAAAGTCGTCTATCGATCCCCCTGGGCAGAGTCATGTTGATGTCCTGGACTCGGGGCACAGTATCTGGAGTGATGACGCCGCCAGCACGCGACGTATTCCTATTTCTGGGGGAATCGATTCAAGGTTCAACCATATCTATTTGGGAGAACCCGTGAATTCTGCGCGCACACCATCACGGCCATTCTCGGTCAGCGTTACAGGTCCCGACAATCATGGTGTAGAAGTCATTTGGGATGCTCATCGCGATGGAGATATGGAGAGCCAGTACTCGATAGATACGGTGGTAGAACAGCATGGGAGGTTGGGTAGGTTTTCTGGGGCGTTCACGTTTTGGCAACGTTTGAGGGGTGATGGGCGTCATAAGATCGGATGGTTGGCGAGTTTCAAGGCGTTTGCGACGTTTACTTGTGAGTGCAGGTCCTGCAGTGATCGGTTTGGAATAATGAATGACTTACATAGGGCTGAATGTCCTTCTCATTTTTGTGCCATTTGCATGGGGTATCCATTATACTCATGTCTCCTACATCGCCAAATTCATTCGTGTGTGACGTTATTTTTTGGAAAGGTGACAGTGTTGTTTAATTTTCTGCCTTCCTAGTGACCTTCATTGCGATCATACCCCTGAGCAAAATCCTTGACTATGGTGGAGAACAACTGGCAATGTATTGCGGAAGAGCCATTGGGGACCTCATCATCATCACATTAAACAAGTTGGTTCTTTTCAATCCATTGCGACACAGTGGTTCATGTTTGTTCCTTAGCGCGGTCGAAACGATACTGGCTATCGTCCTCTTGATGCACTGCGAGTAAGTTTGTGGCGTCAAGCGAGAGGTCTAAATTGACTGATAGATTGGTTCTCATTCGCCAGCTTGAAACTCCTTCAGTCCACGGTTATTGGTTCGTGCCCAGTCTGTGGTCTTAGTCCGTGGTGTTTGACACTCAACAGGTGTTGTTCTCCTTCGACTACTACTCGTACCTGGGTCGTCTTTCTTCTCGGGAGGTGCCAACGTTTTTACACAAGACTTACACCCCCATATCGTCACAATGAACAACACTCTGTTGACCGTAGGGTATGTGATTGACCATTTCAAGCTTACAGCATTTCCTCACCAGCTTTCAGGGCTTTAACACTTTTGCTACCCGCTGCGTTCTTCAGTGGGCTTGACAGAATGGTCCCCATGGGAAGTCTGGGTGTAGGGGCTGCAATTACTGATGAAGTGCGAGGCGACTTTCTCAAATTGAGTCGCGCTTTGGCCGTATTCTTGCTTCTCATGTATGTGTCTTTTTTCCCTAATGAGACTGCGGAAAAGTTGAGTCTTGATCTTGCTACTTTTTGTTAGTTATGTTGGCTCCAGGGTGTATCTACACAATCCACCTGGTGACAATGACAGTTTTCAGGAGCATCCGAATGCGCCCGAGTCTTTCAAAGTCGATGTTGCCAAGCTGGATGAAGAAGAACCGGAAGTCAATCCGTTTGTGTGCATCATTGTACTGCTCGCCACGGTCGTGTTGCTCGCTTTTACATCTGAGCTTGTATGTTTTTGCTACAATCAATTTGCAAAGTGTCTTTATTGACCACAAATATTTAACAGCTAGTGGACAGTGTTAAACCCATGAGGACCAAAGGGATCTTTCAGCAGGAGTGCGCATTGTGTCCCTTATCTCACGAACAACACTAACGAAGCTTACAGGTTCTTTGGCATCGTCCTTATGCCAATGATATCCTACTCCGCGGACGGCATCCTCTCAACAGTCTACTTCTTTCGTCGTCACTTCAGGCACTACCTCGGTCGTGCGCCCCCTCCCCCTCCCTCCGACCTGGCCCAAGGACGCTCTATCGACCTCGGAATTCAGTTCTTACTGTTCTGGATGCCATTCTTGGTTCTCCTTGCTTGGTTCCTGCAAAGGCCCCTGTCTCTCTTGTTCGACATATTCGAAGTTGCCGTTCTACTGGGAGCTTGTTTCCTTGTCAATCATGTTACCGCTGACGCGAAGACCAATTGGGCTGAGGGGATGATGATGGTGCTGCTCTACTTCATGATTGTGCGCATTCCCCGTCCTTGCTACGCCTCCTGACTGCACCTGCTGACGAGTCGTGATGACAGGCTACAACTGTGTGGTTTTATCCGGGACAATCGGATATCCAGCATATGCAGACTTGCAAAACTGTGGCCGAATCGTTAATCGAGCCATCAAAGAACACCTTGCTGAAGATCAATTCATCTCTGGCACAGAAAGTCGTGAATGACACTGCGATACAAATGCTAAACGATCGTTTGCAGCAGATTATTGACCTCCATACTGCGGTGTCGCAACACTAGGCTGGTGTATGTATAGATTACTAAATCCGAATACATTACTTGAGGGTAATATCGCATCATCTACTCTAAAGATTGCGCTTTGCGCGACGGATCTTGAATGCAGGTTGTCATGAGGTGACAGTATCGCTACATATGGACCTCCCCAAAGCTTCGACACGTCGCTGGACAGCTGCTGTAATCGCAGACCTGACCTTCAAAAGGTCTTCTTGCGTCATAGTAGCTTGAAATTCTGGCAATATTTTGTCTTTTTCCTCAGCAGGTAGCGCCTTGGTATGTGTAGTTTCAAGAGCTTTCAAAATCTCCTCGGAAGGAACTGGGCTGCCGAAGGTTACACTGAGCTGGGCACCATAGCGAGGCAAAAACTTCCAAGGAAAGGTCCTCCCTTCGGGCATAAGTTTGTCGAATCCCGAGAGCCATACCGGGATGATGACAGGGGGCTTCAGAGTTTCCATGAGTATACGGCCCCTGATGAAAAAATCAGCTTCTGCATTCACAAAAGGTTCAACTCTGCTACTTACACACCCCATTTGAACCTTGGAAGGCGTGTAACGCCTGACTCGTCGTACGGATAATCACTGGGTTGATTGATCTTGCCTTCACTAAATAAGTGAACCTGGAAGAACGAACAGTCAACTTGGGAACGAATGACACGACATGCTTCTCACCCAACCACCTTGATCAAGTTTCTGGATCGCGGAATCTACTGCAGGTTGATGGACACCTTGACCGCGGAAGGTCTCTAGTATCTGACCATGGCGAAAGAAGGTTGAAAATATACTTGCTACCAGAAATGAACAAAAGAGTCTGGAGTAGAGTATACGAATATGAACTGACGGATTGGTAAACATGACGTCGGATGCACCCAGAGTCCAGCGCGTCGTTCTAGAACTGAGGTAATATCGCGCTGGAAGCACGCCCCAGGTAACAGGATCATCTAGTCTGGAGATGCACAGGTTCAGGCAGCGAAAGACTGTTGCTTGCTGAGAAGATCATACGTCGAGATGTGATTTGCGACTGTGTTTGGTCAATAACAGATTAAGATTGGACATTGGTGAGCCTAACCGGTGATGATGCCCTGTCTGTGATTCCTGGCAGGGCTATGGAGAGCGTCATGGAGGTGGTGGAGGCCAGAGACGGTGAGGGAGCAGTATCCGAAGTTGAGGAAAGCTTTGCAGGCGAGACCGACGGAGGCGACGGTGGCCCTTGACACAAGCCAGCTCATGGCCGCTGGGAAGGAAATTATTGAGATTAAGTTTGGCGGTTTCCATCACTCCTTACGTAATAAATACTATGGTTCGTTTGGGATAATTTACCCCAACAAATAGTTGGAGTGTCGACCCACCCCGGCCAACATTTCCTTCCGTCGCCTGGGGCCTTGCCTCATCGCGCCCAAGCGCAGCCCCCCGCCAATATGTTGGCCCTCATGATGCTCAGCTCAATCGCAGCCCTTCTCTTCGTCTATCTATTTATGCCCGCCCTTTGGATAGTTATCATGGCTGCCGACGACTCCCTTGACGCTCATGAGGCTGGTATCACCCTTGTTGCATCGCGTAAGTCACCTTAAATTCGACAGTGGCGCCACATTCTTACCCGACATACAGGCAACCCTATCAGGGAGAGCGGTCCACCCGCGAATATGGCCAAACTCATTTTGCTTCGTCATAAAGTGAGACTAATACTTGCTATCCTGCGCTACTCTGTTCACCGTCCTTATCAGATTCAGACGAGTAACCGAAGACGACGCAGCTCGTCGCACACGCGCCAATCGTCGAGGGCTATGCCCACACGATCAAAAGCTCCCGTACCCTGGGTGCGCTTTGGCCGCCCATTCAGTGGCAAAGCCTACCATTGATGCCTCACACTTAATGCACTCGACACTCGCGCTACGGACTCTGTGTTCTATCATTCGATTATACCCTTTGCTACACAAAGCAATCACGGAAATTGTAACATTACTTTTGGTTCCTCGCCGCTCTATAATTCTTACTATCCCCCACTGTTTCTTGACCGAGACTGTGTTCTTCAACTGCGATACTAGTAGTCATGATTCGTCGTGTAAACATAAAAGATGTCAAAATGAAATTTATAAACGTTGGCCAAAGCGACCGCCGCTTGATCATCAATGCATCTTGAAAGTCGTTTGTAGCGTAGACACGTCGAGCACATGAACGACGCGCTTCACCCTCTAGTCTAAATTTGGCGTCATGATTCCGTCATAAACGCGTCAACCCTCCGAGCTCCAGGCCCAGGTCCGAATGAAACAACAACCCAAAAATAAGCTATGAACGCGTCTCGCGTGGCATCCATGTTAAACGCCGCAATTAGCCCACCGAGGGTTTCGCGACCTACATACATAGCGAGGAAAATCCGGAGAGCACGATGCGAAGGATTTGAATGTTACTTACTGGTAGCGTGTCGTGGTCATCTGACCAAATGCCTTTCTCGCGACATACCGCATATCACGAGGACGAGGCCTCAAGATGAGAGAATTTACCTGATCTACTATCTCTGCCACTAGCAGGCCACAAAACATCAAGTTGTACAAATGTTCATGTACCTGCGGATGGAAACATTGAAACAGACTCCATTGACTAACTGATGTCCGAGCTGATAGACTTTCATAAGGTGCGCGCGACCCTTCATACAAAAACGGTAGAGGTCTGATTCTAATCAACCGTGGATATGTGAGGCTGAGCTCGAAGGGAAATTTGATTCATAAGAAAATCAGATACAGTGGAAATGAGGAGAAAAAGTTACGCACTCGCCACTGATCCATACTGTATCCATGAAGTCCTGATAGGAGGATATGCGGTATCCTTTTTCGTAATGGATCGTGATTGATGATGCAGTAGGATGATTAACATTCCAGCTTTGAAATTTTGAGGTAAATGACGCTGCGGCATGGCGACGGATACCTAGGCACGATGGCAGCGCAAGTAGCCATGCCCTCATAAAAGGATGCCTGCTGTAGTGAGGTGAAATGACGACGTTCAGAGCTGGGCGTTCCTCTGGCATAGTAAAGAAGTCTTAGCCACCTTTTAATAATCTGCAGACTATGTAGGAAAAAAATCATTCAGTTCAAATTGCACCGTGACTGGATGATAAAAAAAATTGAGGTGGGATGTACCTATAGGCTATGACCATTCCACCAGTGAATCTGGTGCCAACATCGGGAAAAAAGTTGAACAGTAAAAGATCTATTAGTGTTTCAAGGCCTAGAGCGGTAAATGACAAGAGAGGCAACATTCTACACCTGATCACTGCCGGTTAATAAGCAAATTCAAACAATCGTGACGAGAACTTTCTGGGCGCTCGAAAGGTGGGTGCACATATATCTTGAATGTTTTACAGGCTGTACTCCGATCATTTTCACCTGCTACCACAGTGAACACATGTTAAGATCAGTATCTAGACAGCGAGCATAGAGATGTACTGCGAGATCAGGTCCATGGGTGTTTTTTTCAAGACAAACTATCGAAATCTGTGGCAGGGAGATAGATAGACATCAAAGTGAGCCGGCCAACAACGGACTGATACCGAATTGTACCACAAAGTTGAGGAGCCCTATGATAGCTGGGAAGAATGTTCTGTGTCTTTTCAACCACGGCCCAACACAACAACGGTCTTTAGCTATGGGGTCGTTTTTCGTCAAGGGGAGGCGAACGATCGCGTTATTTAGTACCAGGCTGATATGTAGGCGTGAGCAATCAGAGCATCCATCAGACGGTGTTTAGCCTCCGAGTAAGTATAGC